>JAKTUO010000040.1:0-94335 GCA_030556755.1 Nakazawaea anatomiae | reverse complement strand
ATCTCATCAATAGATTGTAATATTGTGGGCAGACTTTCAATTTGAACGTAGGCATACAGCACTGGGTATCATACTTTGACATCAATGGTTCATACAAATGACTACTTATGATTGAATTTGAGATCTCTAAATAAATCTACTCGTCGAATTAATTACACTAAACAGATTGCCTCATATATGATGCATGGGTCTCTCAGATCCCATAAACCTTTAAGAAAGTCGTATTACATCTTTTCATATTTTACGAAATTAACCAGTGCTGCGTAGTTATCTGACAATTTCATATAGAGATTGTTGAATACTTGCTGGCCCTACGTTGAATTGCTGTAAAATTAGAAAAAACACAATTTGTGTTTTTGTGGAACACCGAGAAGATCATAAAAAACTCAAATTTTCAAGGGAGTTTGCTTTAAAAAAATCACAAAATTTGTATGGGAATTTGAAAATTTAGAGTGTGAAGTAAGCTCTTAACTATGGGGAAAAACTATTAAGTTACACGTTGAAATCGAGGAAAAAAAGCAAAAAACTCAGAAAGTGAGGATTTGAGTTTATTGGAAAAATAGATAACACCATTTAAAATTATCCTTATGGACTCACAACCAGCGTATTAAGCTGAGTTGGGGCCGGGTGGCCTAATAGTCAAATATACAATGGCTCGAGTTTATATAGGATCGACGATATCTAGTTGATGCCAATTTGAGAAAAATCTTAGAAGCGTCTTTGAGTCTGGCTGTGCTTTAGATTTTAATTTAGTAATTATCCGTTCCTGAACCTCAGTAGGCGCTAGCATACGTGAAACCAAGTAGCACTTCTTATTGTGTATTGACTTGATGAATTAGAGATAAGCTCATGTTGAATATGAAGTGTCATTTTTATTTTCAACATTTATTTCTCCATGGGTTTCTTGGAAACTCATCTTTTTATAAAAGAATACATTTGTTTCATATACATGAAAATGTTACAAATTGGAATTGAATACAGTAAGAACTAAAAGAAATACCACTAAGTAGCACCTACTAAGGTGACACTAAACAGGTCAACATCAACGGTGATACAACCTGCGAAACATGCATTCAAAAACGAAGCCATGAACTCGGTAATCAAACTACTGCAAATGGTACCAGTAATAGTCTTGACTCTATCTGGAGCAAATCTCACCATGATAGCTATTTTCTCAGCCATGGTTCCAAGATTGGCATACGAACAAAGCACAAAGGTGGCTAACATCTGAGATCTCTTAGATATTCCAACTATAGCTAATAATTCTTCATATGCATTGTATTCATTATAAATAAATTTAATTCCCAACGATTTGGAATTCATGTAACTTTCGGGTCTTGAAATACCCAAGAAAAATGTCATTGAGTATAAGATATAACCAATGATAATTTCCAAGATCAATTTATGAATGTGCCAGTAACCACCAAAACAACTTAACATGGCATCGATCATACTGATAGTGGAATTGATACATAACATGTTTGTGAAAATCGCCAAGGAGATAATCATACCAGTCCAAGGTCCTAAACTGAAAGCATGAATGACATTGAACAATTTCTCATAATTTTTAGAGCTCTGCTTCCTTTGGATTCGGTCCACATGCAGTGATTTGTTCCTCCGTTTCTGGAAACCTTAATCTGGAGATGGCCACAGCCAGAGGCACAGACATGAAAGCAGCAGTCAATAATGCACTGATTACTCTTAAAATTTTTATTTATATATACTTAGGCATCGGCATACATATTTATATACAATATTTATATACAATATGTGTATACAATATAGGTGTTTGTATTAATATTATTTTCACTAATCATGATTGATGCACAAAAGAACTCAATATTAAAAAATATTCCCCAACTTTTAGTTTTTGGTGTGATTTTGTTTTTGTGTCACAAAAGCGAAAGCAAAAAAATTCAAGATATTTTTGAAAGGATCAATTTGAATTCCTTTCTCTTAATCACTCATATATCATTCATCGAGAACCCAATTGGCCAACGCTTATATCATGCTACAGACTCAGTAATCGACAGCGTCTTGATGGAATCACTACTTTATTACAGTTATCAACCTATTTCTGTTCTTGAAACTAATTCTAACCACTTCACCCCTTGTTTCTCCAACAAGCGCTATTTCAAACAAAATCTCCTACCGCCCAACTACAATTTCACAGCAATTATCGCAATTATAAGAGCTGCTTAGGTGTTAGCACTGTTTTGAAAGCGATCATATGAGATCAAATCATTACCTAAATGATAGACATCTCCCTAAATTTGGAATGAACTCATCTTTACAATGGCGGTAATCCCTATTATGAGGACCATTTCGATTTCGAATAAGACATATCAAAGGCACAGTTAGAAAATCACCATGGCGATATTCGATATAGATCATCATTGGAGGAAGTCCCTGAGACTTACGAAGAGAAACAAAATTTGAAATATACTAACCCTTACTAACTCCAATCCACTCTAGCTACTACATTACTAACACCAATCAATTCTAGCTTTCACACAGAACTCTGAGAACTCATGTGAGTATCTTGTCGAAATTATACTAACCCTTACTAAAACCAATTTATTCTAGTTACTACATCAATAACACCAATCAATTCTAGCTTTCACACAGAACTCTGGGAACTCATGTGGGTATCACGTCAGAAATATACTAACCCTTACTAACACCAATCCATTCTAGCTACTACATTACTAACACCAATCAATTATAGCTTTCACACAGAACTCTGAGAACTCATGTGAGTATTATTCTCATAAAATACTAATCCTTACTAACTTTACCAATTTACAGATCGGAGATTATACTATGGAGGCATTGGCAACAACTGCTTTTGATTCTCATATGTTAGCTTATTGGGTTTACTCACAAATACCACCCTATATGAAGATTTGGGGAAACAGAAAATGGACGATAAAATTTGGGCATAATTTTCATGGGTAGGATAGAAGCCATCCGGAAAATACAGCCAAATTGACGGCAACCCCTATTTTCGAACTGAATTGCTACGAGAAAACCAAGAAGAAGCATCATATAGAGCTGGAAGTTTCAAAGAAGCAACTTATCATGAAATTGGAAGTGGGGAGTAGCCTGGTATATACTGGAGGACGATTGACTTCAACACCCATCATGTTTTAACGAGAGAAACCAAAGCAATCCCATTAAAGGCACTCTAGTTGGGGAACCCCACGAGTTACTCCCTAGATTATGCTTAAAAAGAATCGGTCCCAAAATAGTATGCTTCCAGGAATTTGACAGATATATCCGAAGCATACTCACCAGAAATGGCGAATCCGAAAGCAAATCCCTGGAGTATACTGAAGGAGTCTCAACTCCGATGTAGTATGCTTCAGGGTATTCGGCTGGTATACCCGAAGTATACTCGCCAGGGGTACGCCAAAACACGGCGACTCCGAAAGCAAATCCCTGGGGTATACTGAAGGAGTCTCAACTCCGATGTAGTATGCTTCAGGGTATTCGGCTGGTATACCCGAAGTATACTCGCCAGGGGTACGCCAAAACCCGGCGACTCCGAAAGCAAATCCCTGGGGTATACTGCAGGAGTCTCAACTCCGATGTAGTATGCTTCAGGGTATTCGGCTGGTATACTCGAAGTGTACTCGCCAGGGGTACGCCAAAACACGGCGACTCCGAAAGCAAATCCCTGGGGTATACTGAAGGAGTCTCAACTCCGATGTAGTATGCTTCAGGGTATTCGGCTGGTATACCCGAAGTGTACTCGCCAGGGGTACGCCAAAACACGGCGACTCCGAAAGCAAATCCCTGGGGTATACTGAAGGAGTCTCAACTCCGATGTAGTATGCTTCAGGGTATTCGGCTGGTATACCCGAAGTGTACTCGCCAGGGGTACGCCAAAACACGGCGACTCCGAAAGCAAATCCCTGGGGTATACTGAAGGAGTCTCAACTCCGATGCAGTATGCTTCAGGGCACTCAGCAAGTAGACCTGGGGTGGACCGGCCAGAAGTCTTAACTGGTATACCCTTAAAATTACTCCCTGGGGTATACCGAAAAGGCTCAACTCGGCGATAGGCTTCCAGGTATTAGGCAAAGCTCACCTAAGGCGGCCCTGTCAGAAGCACTTATAAATGGTGCAGGCAAAAACGAAGTCCTGAGTATCTTAGACAAAGGCTGACGTTAAGCCAAGGCGTATCTTACCAAATTTACGAGAAAATTGTAGTTTCCAATAGTTGTGAGCTCAAAAACATATCTTATCCTAACTAGAAATGTGTATCTATGAGTATGATGGTAAGGAGAGCTCTCCGACCATTCTAGTCATGGATGCAAACTTCTATGAGGAATGAGATGCGGTTGAATTCTCTCTTTGTTTATCTCAATATGGGATACCGTATTCGCTTCTACTTCCAGATCTTATAATGCCTGACTCAAAAATGCTGACCAGTTATACTTGAAAAACTGAATAGGATCCTTTGGGGATTGGTTTGGAGCCCTTTTGAATTTTCATTGATAAGAATTGTTTAAATCAAAAAAAAAGGGATCTTTTTAATAGTTGTGGAGCATTTACTTTACATTATTTTTGAGTTTGATGATGAAACGAATAAATCATAATGAATTGGATATATTGGGTCCAACACAAAATTGTCTAGATTCGTATTTGCTCAAGTCTAAAAATGATAAAGTATCGATCAGTAGCTAATGATTCACCAAAAAGAGAAAAACGGTTAATGACAATCAATGATTGATCAAGAATGAGAGAAAAAAACGATCAGAGATCAATCAAGATGGATGACTCCAACACTTTACAAAAAATTTCTTCCTAAATTTAGCCCGTTTGATTAGATTTTCGGTTCACTTCAGATAACACTGAGGTGGATCGCGGATTTAATGGACTGAATATAATCGACCGATTGTGAAGTACAAAAAGAAAAAAGAGATAGGTCGGGTGGATGAGTGAGTGCTCGAGTTAAATTTGAAGAAGATTTCAGTTTGGGAATTTCGAGAGAAAAAAAAGGTGGGAGTGTGAAGAAGAGATCCTTGCATGGGGATGTGTTAAATATATATATATATATATATATATAATTAATCATGATCTGAAAAATTGTGTGTGCCTGGATACGATTTTTTCAGTTTCATCGCTTACTTCTCATCCGCCGAACTTTTTGCATTTTCAACACACGGGTCAAAAAAGAAAAGAAAAAGAAAAAGAAAAAGGATTTTGCGCCACACTACTTTTTTTTTGTGGCCGATTCTTGTTTGATTTTGTTTTGTATTGTGGTAAAAGCCGATCATTAAGAAGTGTGTTATGCTCACTTGCGATAATACAACTACTGCTTTTACTACTACTACTACTACTACTAAGATGATGATGATAATGATAATGGTAGGATACTGATTCCCTATATATATATCTCAGATTTAACCATTTTACTATTATTTTGAACACAAGTTGTGGGTTGTATTATGGTTATATCCGGGTAATTTTCCCATATCAAATTACTTTTGACCAATGAACGTTTTGGGAAATTTTGACTTTTTTGTTTTTGTTTTAGAAAAAAAAGAAAAAAAAAACATTCAAAAAACAAAACACCAAAAAATCAAAAAAAAAATTATTATAAAACTGGAAATTGATTGGAAAATTTTTAAATAAAACTGGTTGTTTGGTCTTGATTTGTATTAAAGAAATTCTTAATATAATATAATTTCTTAAACATCTAATATTCCTTATATCTACACATAATTTAAAAAAAAAAAGATGAACCCTGATCATATGGCTAAGGCCCAAGAAGAAAAAGAAGCTGCTATTGCTCATGCTGCTGCTGCTGCTTCTAATGCTGTTACACCAGCTCACCAATTACCAAACATCACTTTACGTGATTACGGAGCTTATGCTTTAGCTGGTGCTATTGGTTGTGGTGTTACCCATGGTTCATTAACTCCAGTTGATGTTGTCAAGACTAGAATTCAATTGGAACCAACTGTTTATAACACTGGTATGATTGGTTCATTTAGAAAAATCATTGCTAATGAAGGTGTTGGTGCCTTGGCAACAGGTTTAGGTCCAACTCTTTTAGGTTATTCTATTCAAGGTTCATTTAAATTTGGTGGTTATGAATTTTTCAAAATGGCTTTTATTAATCAATTAGGTTTTGAAAATGCTCAAAATTATAAAAATTCTATTTATATGGGTTCTGCTGCAATTTCTGAATTTATTGCTGATATTGCTTTATGTCCATTAGAAGCAACTAGAATTAGATTAGTTTCTCAACCAAATTTCGCTAATGGTTTAGTTGGTGGATTTTCAAGAATCCTAAGAGAAGAAGGTGCCGGTTCATTTTACAATGGTTTCACTCCAATTCTTTTCAAACAAATTCCATATAACATTGCTAAATTTTTAACTTTTGAAGTTGCCGCTAATGCCATTTACAACGTTATTCCAACTGCAAGAGAAAAATTATCAAGTAATCTGGTTACCGCTGTCAATTTAGCTGCTGGTGTCATTGCCGGTTGTGCTGCTGCATTTGTCTCTCAACCTGCTGATACCTTGTTATCAAAGGTTAACAAGACCAAGAAGGCTCCAGGTCAATCAACTGTTGGTTTATTGTTCCAATTGGCTAAGGAATTAGGTGTTAGAGGTTCATTCGCCGGTTTAACTACTCGTTTCGTTATGGTTGGTACTTTAACCTCATTGCAATTCACCATCTACGGTAGATTAAAGACCGTCTTCAACTGTCCAGAACCTGTTCAATTAGGTTCAGGTGGTCATTAAATTTGAGATGCCATTCATAATCAAATTTTTCTAACACCAATTTACACACATTCCCCCACCTTCCTCCTATATATATTCATATATATTGACACACACAAATTCCATCTATATTAATTGAAGAAAATGAGGTAAATAAAGGAAAAAAAACACATTTAGAACTCGTAAAACCAGTTTGTGGCAAAAATGAAAAAAAGAGATAGAGATTTTTATTTACTTGGAAACTCTCCTTTATGGTTTTGTTTTATTTCAATGCTCTCTAGCTTTGGTATGATTTTAACTAGTGTTTTGTGAATTTTTTTTTTTTAGTTGATTTTATCATCATCATCACCTTTTCTAATATCTTTTCTTGTATCCAATATTTTCTTGTTGTAAATTTGTTCAATTTATGTTCTCCATATACAAATCACAACAATGTTGCGTATATATATCTGTATATATTATTATGTATCTAAGAGGGCGTAAATGTTATGATATTTATCAATGATAAACATTTTTCATGCCATCTCTCTCTCTCTCTCTCTCATGTCATAAGTGACATCTCTCCAAACAACATTCACAACCTTTACATTTTTTTTTTATACATAAATCAAATTGATCCTATTTATTTTTTGTATTTTTCAAAACTCACAACAAATATACAATAATTCGGATGTGTGTTATATTATTGTATGTGTATGTAACTGTGTAAACTGACTAGCTAATTAATTAATTAATTGACTTTTTCTTTTTAATTCTTTTTTTTTTAATCCACTTCAAATGACAACACCCACTATTCACACAACTGGGAATGGTGGATTTGGATCACCATTCATCAAACCATCATCCAAATTGTTTTCCTGCTGTATACCCACTTGTTCTTGTTCTTGTTGTTGTTGTATAGAGGAATCATCATTGGTGGTGGTGGTGGTGGATTGGAAATAACTATCCAATTCGGCATCCAACTCCTCAGCGGTTTTTCTCTTGTTCTGTTGTCTCCTACCTGTATCTCTTTCTCTTCTCTCATTACCTCTTTCTGTACCATTACCACCAATTGAGATCCTCTCTAATAATGGATTTGAACCAATACTTCTTCTTCTTCTATTGTTCATATCTCTCACCGATATCACTTGACCCGCTGCACGACGTCCATCGAATTTATCAATTGCTAAATTATTATTCAAAGGATCAATATAACCAACATATGCAATACCTTTACTATTACCCTGTGTATCAAAATCAATACGACAAAATTTTAATTGTCCTAATTGTTCAAATAATTGATAAATATCTTGTTCTGTTAATTCAAAATTTAAATTTGATACTCGAAGATATGAATCTCCATTACTGAGTTCTTCAATTTCTCTGATAATAGCAGAGTTCTCATGAGGTACATATGAGTCACCAACTCTTCTACCACCATGAATCAGTCCTCCTCTTCGTCCTCCTCGTCTCGATCTAAACGATTTCGACACTCCTCTAGTACCATGACGATGAGTTCCTCTCAGCAGAGATCTACTGCTGCTACTACTAGACAATCTTGTGTCCCCAATTATCTCATCCAATGATTTGTCCAACAAAGATGATGATGATTCACTTGACATTGTTTTTTTAACCCCTGTTTATCTCATATATACACAATTGTTACATATATATATATTTGTTCAATCAAACTCTTTTCCCACAAACAAACAAAAAAAATATATATACAATTTGTTTTTGTTTACACGACCTTTCTTCTTGCCATCTTGTTATTGTTGTTGATATTGAAACAATTTCAAATTACCCAGTTCCGTACCCAGTACCACCAATTCACCATCTGGTGACACAATCACTTTATTAATATATTCCACTTCATCTATATTATCTTCTGCCACACCAACAACAACATCTGTCATCCAAAAGGCAAAACTTGTCTCCTTAGTGACATCAAACAATTGTAACGTGGTACCAGCAGCGGCAACAATAATATTAGAATTGATCCATGCTACATCCATTATCATAGACCCATTACTGCTATTACTACTACTGTTGTTGAATTGTTTCAATTTCAAACCAGACTCATCATACATGTTGATCAGATCTAATGAGCAACAAAGTACTTTATTGTTGTTCGCACTATTATTAATGTTAATTTGATTCTGTTTTTGTTGGTATTGTGATAACCCAGTGATGAGTAATTGTTGCTGTTGCTGATGTTGTTTTTTATCAGATGGAAATGGTTTGAAATTGTTTTTCGTTTGAAGATTTTCCAATATTGTCAAGGTTGTACAACCAGCTAATAATAGTGACCCATTGCTCAATCTCACCATTGCAGTGATGAAATCGTCATCATCATCTTCTTCTTCTTCTTCTTCTTCATTATTAGTAGTAGTTTCATTATAATTCTCGTAATCAATACTTTTTTTAAATGCTGCTGCCGCCGATGAAAACAATGATGATTTTTTCTTCTTTCTCTTCTCCAATTGCAATGGGGTTGTTAATGGCTTATCCAACAACAATGGTGACCATTCACAAATCTTACCATCTGTAGAACAAGAAATAAGACTTCCCACAGATGTTGGAGTATTATTGATTTGTAAAAGTGCAAAAATAGGATGTGAATGGGTGTTTAACCTTGAGCTCAATGGTGTCTCTGCCACTGCAAGCCTTGACATTGAATTTAAATCATATTGTAAAATTTTACCATTATAACCACCTGCAAATATGATATTTTTCTTATGTAATGCAAATTTAACAGTGAGTAATTCTGTTGTTGAAGTGAATACAAATTCCAGTTCATAAGATTTCGTATTCCATACAATGATTATACCTTTATTATGATCTCTCAGGAATTGACGTGGTGGCATTGAAGAATACGATACTGCAAGTAAATTATCATTAAATGGGCTCCAATCCATAGAAGTTACCGACTTATCAATCACTAAATCATGTTGTAATGTGAATTGTAATGACAATGGGTTGTTGAGTTGATGAGGAGTCAATGTTTCATAATCATTTAAAGAATTTGAAATTAAATTCAAATTGATATCATCATTTTGTAAAGATTTTTCAACCAATTTTAATGATCTGCCTATAAATTGAGCTAACTTGTCTTCATCAACTTCATTTATTTGATCATCTCTCTGGATTATGGAATCATTATCTTTTGTATCGTTGCTATCACCATTTTGCTGTTGTTGCTGCTGCTCTAGTAATTCACTTCTCAATTGCAACTCAATCTCTTTTCGGAGTTGGCTCAAATCGACAGCTTCATTGCTATTGTTGTTCTTATCCTTTTGTAGATTATCATCATCATCATCTGTCATAAAATTCGCCGTTTGTGTGGCTTTATCATACGTCACAATTGCAGCAGAGATCGTTGACAGCTTTGGGTGATCATTGTTATTGTTATTGTGAGTAGTGGTGGTGGCAGCAGTGATGAGACTACTAACGCTACTGTTGCTATCAATTGTTGGTTTTGTAGAAAGAGATGGCACTTCTTCTTCTATTGGTTGTTGTAATTGCTCATCGCGTCGTGTGTCAAGAATATGAGGATTAGTTGTTGAGGAAGCATCTCTTCGAAGTTGTCTCTGTTTTCTTAGTTCTTCTAGTTTGGCTCTTTTCAGCAGTATAGCTGTCAGTCTAGACTCCGAGGACATTTGAGTTTATGTATATATATATATATACATATATACCTTCTCCTTGTTGTTGTTGTTATTGTTTTACATAAGCGACAGCCCCGGTTTGTTCTGAGTTGACTTGAAAGCGGAATTTACCCATACTCTATATATATATATATATATATATATAAGATATATAGATGATGATAGCTATATATATTATCCATATATCATCTCTCATATATATGTTATATATATATATATATATATATATACTAATCTTATATATTAAATATACATAGTCGTGTACCCATAACTCAAACTCCTATATCCAATCATTTTTTGTTTCTTCAAAAATTAAAAAATTCGAAAAAGAAAAATTTATTCAACAACAACAACTTTTATCTCAATACACACAGTCGTATAATACAATACATATATATATATATCATCATGTTCAGACAATCAATAAGATCTGCTGCAAATTCATCTGCAAGACTTTTCAACAGAAGAACTTATGCTGAAGCCGTCAATGCTGATGTCTTGAAATTGTCATTGACTTTACCTCATGAAGTATGTCTATATATCACAATAATAATAATAATAACGATATATACTAACCCCCTCTTTATTTCCACAGGCTATAATCGTTGATCAAGCTGTGTAAGTCTCATCTCCTCAATTGTTTATATCCAACCGATAACTGTCAACCGTTGAATTGAATCGTTCCATCAACATTAAACCAGATGTCTAAATTTGAGATTCACCGGATTTATATAACACATCAATTAATACAACCAACTGATTCACAAAAACCAAAACAGCTGTGTGATATCTATCAAAAACAACAAGCCCAAATATCGCACCAAACCGTTTGCATATGTGAATTATTGCACAATTGATTTCTTGATATCACCGAACCTTACAATGGATCAATTGACAGCAGAATCAAATCACAAAAAAATACACACATATATACTAACAATACTTCTTCTTATAGTACTCAGGTCAACATTCCAGCTCTGTCTGGTGATATGGGTGTCTTGGCCAACCACGTTCCATCCATTGAACAATTGAGACCGGGTATCGTTGAAGTTATCGGTGATGCCGGTGCTTCAACCAAATACTTTGTCAGTGGTGGTTTCGCCACTGTTCAACCAAATGGTAAATTACTCATCAATGCTATTGAAGCATTCACCACAGATTCATTCTCCACAGAAGCTATCAAGAGTCAATTGACTGAAGCTCAAAAGAATGTTTCATCTGCAGATGAAGCCACCGCTGCTGAAGCATCCATTCAAGTTGAAATATTGGAAGCCTTGGTTGAAGCCACCAAATAATCGATATCATTTCGATAATAATTTTATGTTTAAAAGACCGAACCCACACTCACCCTTTGTATACACACAAAACCACCAATGTTATGACGATGACGATGTCGATGATTCCGGATGGCTTTTTAAATGTGAGAAAAAACAAAAAAAACTCTCCACACAATAAATTATCAGAGTTTTGGTTTTTAATTTCTTGAAAAGGTTAGGAGAATGAAAAGAATCATCACCACATCCCATAAGATATTCTAGATTGAATTTTATGATATTCACAATTCTTGTTATGCAGATCTGTAGTGAAACCCTATGCTTTCGTAATTATCTCACTCAAACAGGAAAAAAAGTGAAAAAAAAAAAAAATTATCGGAAATGATAAATCATTATAAAGAAGATAGATAACATCGATCACATCAAATCAATATGGAGAAGAATTTGAAAAACTCGTTCAACAACATCCTCATTTCTGCGGGAAATGTTGTCGAATATCTAGTTGCTTTGAAATCAAAAAACTTGGTGATGCCTAACAACAGACTCGACCAAAACAACAGTTCAAAATACAATGGGCTCATGTCACAATTGAACACCGATATTAACTTATATAATACTGTGCTAGATGAATTTGTCATAGAATTTAACGAGACGGAGAAACTGCTTGGTAAGTTGAAGGTGAAGTGGGAGTTTGAAGATGAAAATAAGACCAATTTGACTTCATCGGAAGTTGATCCAGGTGTTGTTAAAGTAGAGGAAGGTCAACAACAACAACAACAACCAAATCAAAACCAGCAGCAACAACAACAACAACAACCAAATCAAAATCAGCAAGATGTACAACAGCAGCAGCCACAACAACAACAACAAGGTTCACAAAGTAAAAGCCAACAGAATATTCAACAAAACTCGGGAGGTCTCAATATTGGTGACACAGAAGATATGAAGATTGATGTTGATGACGATGCATACTTGAGTCAATTTTTGGAAGGCGATGTCATTGACAATGGATTTGAAAACGGGAATGGACTATTAGATTTCAGTGGAGCTCAATTGAACGATGCTGATCTTTCAACAACGGTCCAACCTCTATCCCAACAACAACAACAACAAGCTCTGAACTCGATGGGCAAAGTGGATAATAATACCAATAACGATAACAGTAATGGTAATATAGGTTTGGATGGTGGTATTCTGGAAGCGAATAAGAATCCAGCCGATATCTTGGGTCAAAACTCTTCTGTACCACCACCACAACAACAACAACAACTTCAGCAATCTCAGCAATCACAGCCACTGCTGCTGCCATCATCATCATCATCAATGGGGCCAATTGATCAGAGCAATAATGGTCTCAACAATGATACCAATAACAACAACTACAACAACAACACCGGTGATACCAATGGTATGAAACAAGATATCAATGATGACAATATAGATGATCTCACAAACAATGATGATCTCAATTTAGATGACCTTGAAGAGTTATTAGCAAGTACTAATGATGGTAATAATGAGTTGACAACGACGTATGACGCCAATGGAGTTCCTATTGATGATGATAATATCTTTGATGAGTTGAATTATTTCTTGGGCGGTGATAGTTAGTCTTTGTGCCACTGCTAGTACCACAACAACAACAACAACAACATTAACAATAGTCTCAACAATGATACCAATAACAAAAACTACAACAACAGCACCGGTGATACCAATGGTATCAAACAAGATATCAATGATGACAATATAGATGATCTCACAAACAATGATGATCTCAATTTAGATGATCTTGAAGAGTTATTAGCAAGTACTAATGATGGCAATAATGAGTTGACAACGACGTATGACGCCAATGGAGTGCCTATAGATGATGATAATATCTTTGATGAGTTGAATTATTTCTTGGGCGGTGATAGTTAGTCTTTGTGCCACTGCTAGTACCACAACAACAACAACAACAACATTAACAATAGTCTCAACAATGATACCAATAACAAAAACTACAACAACAACATCGGTGATACCAATGGTATCAAACAGGATAACAATGACAATATAGATGATCTCACAAACAATGATGATCTCAATTTAGATGACCTTGAAGAGTTATTAGCAAGTACTAATGATGGTAATAATGAGTTGACAACGACGTATGACGCTAATGGAGTGCATATAGATGATAATAATATTTTTGATAAGTTGAGTGCTCCACTACGGTAATGTTGATCATTTCTTAAGGCGGGTATGCGGGACAATAAATAGAAAAAGATTCTCAAATAGTTGAACTAGACATATACATAAATTGTTACCAACTTTATTCTATACTATTCTATTAGCTAAAACCACCATTTTGACAATTTTACAAAGAGACTCCACTCTTGTCAGCAAAATCCTTATAGTATTGTAACATTTCCGGTGTAATACCTCTACTCAACCCTTTCAAACCGAATTCGAAATGACGTCTTTGCACGCTTTCAGTATCACGGTCTTCCATTATAGCAGCTAATCCAGCTTCCTGTGCGAGTAACGAAACCTCGGCACCAGAACAACCTTCTGTGAGTTCTGCAAATTCCATCAACAACAGGTTACTATCATCCAGAAGATTGAACTTGGAACAACATTTGGACAAGATCAGGTATCGGGCCTCGAGATCTGGTGGTGACACATAGATGTGTCTGTCTAATCTTCCAGGTCTAAGTAATGCTGCATCGATGGAATCTGGTCTGTTTGTGGCGGCAACGATAACAACACCGTTTAATTCTTCAACACCATCGATCTCGTTGAGCAATGTTGTCAAGACTTGATTCGATGTATGTGATGATCCTTCATCGCCGGATCTGTCCTGTGAGATGGCATCGATCTCGTCGAAGAAAATGATCGAAGGTGATGCAGCGCGAGCCTTTCTGAAGATTTCTCGGATCGATTTCTCTGATTCGCCTACATACTTGTTGAAAACTTCTGGTCCCTTAACAGCAAGAAAATTCAAACCTGATTCCGTAGCTAATGCCTTTGCTGTCAACGTCTTTGAACAACCAGGTGGACCGTACAACAATAACCCCTTGGGCAGTTTGATGCCTAATTTTTTAAAAGTCTCACTTGCCTCCAAGGGTAATTGTACCATTTCTTTTAATTTCTGCTTGACAATGCTTTGGCCTCCTATATCTGACCAATAAACTTTTGGCATCTCCAAAAAAATCTCTCTCATCGCCGAGGGTCTAATTTCGAGTAAGCCAGCTTCAACGTCATCTCTTGTCACTTTAACGTTGCTGAAATCATCTTTCTCTAATTGCATATTTTTTTGTATCGTCTTCATAACACTTTCCCTACATAACGCAATCAAATCGGCTCCAACGTAACCATGAGTCTTGGAGGCAATTTGTACGATATCATCATCTGTCAAAGAATGTCTCTGCATTCTTTCAAATTGTATTTGCAAGATGGAATATCTGGCATCTACATCGGGGATCCCAATTTCAATCTCTTGATCAAACCTACCGGGTCTTCTAAGCAGTGGATCAACAGAATTTGGTCGATTTGTTGCGGCAACAACAACCAATTTACCAGCATCGCCCATACCGTCCATCAACGTTAATAACGTTGCCACTACTCGACTTTCTACTTCTCCTGAGTCATCACTATTTCTATTCGGTGCCAACGAATCGATTTCATCAATAAATATGATCGAAGGTTGATATTTACGAGCCTCAAGAAAGATATCTCTTATACAACTCTCTGTCTCTCCAAGATATTTGCTCACTATTGAAGGTCCATTGATCGATAATACATGGGCATTGGTCTCGTTACCAACAGCTCTTAATAGCATCGTCTTACCGGTACCAGGTGGTCCATGTAATAAGATACCTCTTGGTGGATTGATACCGAATTGGGTGAACAACTCTGATTTATGCAAGGGCAATTCCACTGTCGATTGCAAGAGTTTAACTTCATCTTTCAAGCCACCTATAGAATCATACGTTATCGGAGTCGGTAGATGAGGATATCTTGAACGCGATATATTGTTGGCCGTGGTGATATTGACTTCAGTGGAGCCTCTTTTGAACAAGAACAGTGGTGAATACAACGGCTGATTACCGTTCATGGTAGAGTTCTCCATATCGTTGTTCAAACTCATTTCACTGATACTGATTTCAACAGCTTTGTTGACTTCGGTAATGATCAACGATGTGTTCTTTTTGATATCAGAGTCCTCGCTCAATTTAACTGACAGATCTGGAATCACCATGCCAGGATAAATGATCCCAACTTCATCAAGTATTTTCTCAATACCTTTAATTGACGCATCACTTAATTTCACTGATGTCGTAACCTTGCTTGTCATTGCCGTGCCAATTTTCACTGAATCGGCAAAAACAGGCTGACCACTTAGTTTCGATAATGATACTCTGTCCCCGAGTAATACGGCCCCTAAATTTCTTAAAACCTGAGACATTTGAATGACATTATGATCACCAGTTTCAAAAGTAAATATTGTAGCCACTAGCCCATTTATCTCTCCTTCCTTGTTCAAGTATACAAGTGACCCATCTTGGAGGTCCTCGAGCTCCGAAAGTATATCCTGGTGTATATAGACTTTGGCGATGCCCTTGTTGTTGGTGGCAGTTGAAGGTCTTACAATAAACTGAGTCGGCACTTTAACTTTCTTCAGATTTGGCTGTTTCAGTTGAAGCTTAGACGGATCATTCTCGGATACTGACAGTTTGTTTCTCCTACTACTAGCCTGTGATGAGGTTGACTTGGGAGCCATATCGTTGTTATTCTATTTGTAACTCATCTCAACTCAATTTTTTTCTGAATTTTTTTTTTTTTTTCTTCTTCTCTTTGTTTTATGTGTGCTCAATGTGTAGTGAGTAGCAGTGATACAAAAGATAAACGTCGTCAGCTTTGAGCAGTTATAGTCCAAGCAAAGTATTGGAAGTTGGGGGAAAACATCTCACTGTCAAAGTTCAGGTCAATCTTGGGAAGAAGGTGATATGTATTATTGTGATATTGAGTACACTGACTAAATATGGAGATAGAAAGCCTCACCACACAAAAGAGTTTAAAATTATCCAAATAGATGAATTAATACTTCTTCAAATCTCGATAAACTAAATTTAATTGAAGAGCTTTCATCATTATCTCTTTTTTTTTTTGATCTCCAAAAGAGTACTTGTTCTGGCCGGTCTTGAGACCCGGTTTTTATCACCCAATCAAAATTGGAATCGACAAGTGTTCATATATATATATACATACAAAAGCTGTGTCAATTTTTATAGAAATTGATATCGTGATCCATGATAAATGCACCTTGACATTTAACATAGTCACTGAGTGTTAATTTATGGGAACAGAGTAAGGTTTTCATTTTTGTTACTTGTTAAAGAGTTATGGAATGCTTTAGAATTTACCACTTATAATCATTACCGCCTATGGAGCTGACTAATGAAATTGATTGGTCGGCGGTTAGGCAATAAATTAAGCGACGAAAGGCACACGATTTTCAGCATGACTAACAGATTGGGATGACATAGATATAGATATATATATATATATAACACATTCTCATGCACGGGTCTCTTCTTCACGCTCCCTTTTTTCAAAATTTCCAAAATGAGATAATGTTCAAAATTAATTCAGGCACTAACCCATCCGACCTGCCTCTTTTCATAAACATTTACTTTACTATCGATCTACTATGCCCATTTCATTATATCCATACTCCACCTCAGCGATCTGACGTGGACGCCCCAAGTCTAATCAACAGACTAAGTTCGGTGGACATTTGTATAGGGTGATAGCCCCATCCATCTCAAGATTCAATGATTTTTTTCTCTCCTTCTTGATTAACCATTGAGTGTTATTAACGGTTTTTTTATTTTTGATGAATCATTGGTCACTGATCAATACTTTATCATCATTTTCGAGTAAGGCATTGTAAGATCTGGAAGAAGAAGCGAATACGGTACCCCTATTGAGATAAACAGAGAGAATTCAACCGTATCTCATTCATCATAAAAGTTTGCATTCATGAATAAAATGGTCGGAGAGCTCTCCTTACCATCATACTCATAGATACACATTTCTAGTTAGGATAAGATATGTTTTTGAGCTCACAAATAATGGAAACTATAATTTTCTCGTAAATTTGGTAAGATACGCCTTGGCTGAACGTCAGCCTTTGTCTAAGCTACTCAGAACTTCGTTTTTGCGTTTACCATTTTTACGTACTTCTGACGGGTCCCCCCTACGTGAGCTTTGCCTAATACCTGGAAGCCTATCTCCGAGTTGAGCCTTTTCGGTATACCCCTTGGAGTAATTTTAAGGGTATACCAGTTCGGGCTTCTGTCCGGCCGGCCTCAGATCTACTTGCTGAGTACCCTGAAGCATACTACATCGGAGTTGAGGCTCCTTCAGTATACCCCAGGGATTTGCTTTCGGAGTCGCCGTGTTTTGGCGTACCTCTGGCGAGTATACTTCGGGTATACCAGCCGAATACCCTGAAGCATACTACATCGGAGTTGAGACTCCTTCAGTATACTCCAGGGAGTCATTCTTGGGTACCCCAACTAGCGTACCTTAAACGAGACTGCTTGAGTATTCTCTCGTTTAAACATGATGGATATTGAAGGTAATTATCCTCCAGTATATCCCAGACTGCTTCCCCACTTCCAATTTCATGCTAAGTTGCTTCTTTGAAACTTCCAGCTCTATGTGATGCTTCTTCTTTGTTGTCTCTTAGCAATTCAGTTCGAAAATAGCAGTTGCCGTCAATTCGGCTGTATTGTTTGGATGGCTTCTATCCTACCCGTGAAAATTATGCCCAAATTTTATCGCCCATTTTCTGTTACCCAAATCTCTATATTTCGGTTTTTGTGAGCAATCCTAATAAGTTAACATATGAGAATCAAAATCACTAGTTGTCAATGCCTCCAGAGTAAAATCTTCGATCTGTAATGTGGTAAAGTTAGTAAGTGTTAGTATAATTCTGACAAGATACTCACACGAGTTCTCAGAGTTCTGTGTGGAAGCTATAATCGATTGGTGTTAGTATTGTAAAAGCTAGAATGGATTGGTGTTAGTGAGGGTTAGTATAATTCTGAGGTGATACCCACATGAGTTCTCAGAGTTCTGTGTGGAAGCTATAATTGATTGGTGTTAGTAATGTAGTAGCTAGAATGAATTGGTGTTAGTAGGGGTTAGTATAATTCTGACATGATACTCACACGAGTTCTCAGAGTTCTGTGTGGAAGCTAGAAATGATTGTTGTTAGTAATGTAGTAGCTAGAATGGATTGGTGTTAGTAAGGGTTAGTATAATTCTGACATGATACTCACACGAGTTCTCAGAGTTCTGTGTAGTAGCCAGAATTGATTGGTGTTAGTAATGTAAAAGCTAGAACGGATTGTTGTTAGTAATGTAGTAGCTAGAATGGATTGGTGTTAGTAAGGGTTAGTATAATTCTGACATGATACTCACACGAGTTCTCAGAGTTCTGTGTGGAAGCTAGAAATGATTGGTGTTAGTAATGTAGTAGCTAGAATGGATTGGTGTTAGTAAGGGTTAGTATATTTCTGACAAGATACTCACACGAGTTCTCAGAGTTCTGTGTGGAAGCTAGAATTGATTGGTGTTAGTAATGTAGTAGCTAGAATGGATTGGGGTTAGTAAGGGTTAGTATATTTCAAATTTTGTTTCTCCTCAAAAGTCTCAGGGTCTTCCTCCAGTGATGATCTATTTCGAATACCGCCCCATGCTGACTTTCATAAACTGTGTTTGTCATTGATATGTCTAATTCGATATAAAAAATGCTTCTCATTTTAAGGATTTGCCGCCATTGTAAAGATGAATTTTATTCCAAATATTCAGGGAGAACCTCTTTAATATTGGTAATGATTTGAGATCATGTGATCGCTTTCAATACAGTAGTAACTCCTGAGTATCTCTTATAATTGCAATAATTGCTGTGAAATTGTGGTTGAGCGGTAAGTGATTTTGTTTGGAATAGCGCTTGTATGGGAAACAAGGGGTAAAGTGGTTAGAATTGATGCCATTAACAGTGTCAGTTGATGACTGTATTAACGTAGTACTTCCCTTAGGATGCTGTCGAATACTGAGTCTGTAGCATGATATAAGCATTAGCCAATTCGGTTCTTGATGAATGATATATGAGTGATTAGGAGAAAGGAAATCAAATTGATCCTTTTTTATTTTTATTTTCCTTTTTGTGTTCTGTTTTTGTGTCACAAAATCAGAAAATATCACATGCTAAATCTAAGTATTCTCATAAAATTACATACTCAAAACCACGTAAAACCCAAAGTCACACAAAGACACGAGAATTGAAAGCTGCGATTGGTAACATATTGGTTTTGTTCAAGAAGTTTACCATTGTAGCTTAATAATGAAACGACAACTATACATAGTGCAGATAAGATTGTGCAATCACATGGGAGCAGAAATCCCATCAACTTAACTCGTGTTCGATAGAACACAGAAAATGAGACAATAATAACAACTTTGGAAGTATCACAATCTTTCATGGACCTATGTACAATTAACTAATCACAAACTGTAAATAATATCATTATTTCTGAAATGATTATATGTAGTGATCGAGTTGATCAAAAATATGCTATATATGAGAGAGATTATCATAACTTCTTCTATTATTTACTGCAAACAAACCAACTTGACAATCGCCAGTCGATTAGCCAATGCAGCCATTGCTCCTCTCTGACTCAAGTGCTGCTTACTCAAATCATTCCCAATTACCAATAATACCCCATTACACATCACACTGGCATGAAATAACCCTTGTTCCAAGTCCCTCTTTGTCTCATATTGCGGCGTGAGTCATTTTTTGACCAGAAGAGCCTATAACTCAATTTTTGCGGCAAGATTTACCGATGGTGCTTCACTGGAATTTATTTCATACTAGTTGTTGTTGTTATGAGATGGTTTGAATTTGAGGGTTGTGGTGTTAAATATAGACATGGATGCGCTAATTTTGAGGAACCTGGTGGTGATGATGATGGCCCTGGCGATAGAGAGCGGATGATGTTACACATTGTTGTTGTTAGGGTTGCTTTCGATATGAGTATTGCCGTCACCATAATAATTGTTCTTGTAATTGTTGTTATTATTATTATTGTTTGTAACCAGTCGTTGATACATTGCACCAATAACTCAACTACCACCCAAGACGAATGATATAAAAGGGGGTTTCAGAACCCAAGTTATATAGTTTTATTCTATGATACACAAGACATTTTATACAATCTTTTACTCAATGGGTGTTTTTCATATCATATCAAATATTATTCCACACGACTAATCGCATGTATGTCATTTCAAATTGTTTGGTTAAATGAAGCTATTCAGTTTCATATGGGTGGTAACTGGGATAATTGTACAATGGGCACAGCGCTGTTTGGATTGAAAGATTGCTTGTTTAATCAAATATCTTTGTGAGATCATTATAATCAGTGACCGAAAAGGGTAATTTGATTTGTGAACAAAAAAATTATTTAATTCTCACACGATAATTTTTAATCACCAAGTTCAATTCAATTGGATTTATTGATTGGTTCTTCCAATTGAATAGCTCCCACCAAGAATCTTCCTATCTCAAAATTTCACATCAAGAACAACAACAACATCATCATCATCATGGACACCTTGGTTGTCAATCAACTTGGTGTAGAGCAATCGGTAACCACATTTCAGTCCCATCGGCTGTTAACCACTGAGACAACCGACGAGGTGTTCACCACTTTTTTCCAAGATGAAAAATATATCACTACCCCTTCCAAATTGAAGATTTCATTGCAATTGACCGTCAGAGAAAGAAATCTTGTGAGGCAGAGTTGGCATCTCATCACCTCCGATGCAAAGCCCAATGGACTCCTCAATAAACTGGGTCAACAACTGAACAACACATCTTCATTCGCGTCAAGTCTCTTCTGTCATCAACTCTACGATAACTTATTAGAAATGAAACCTGAATTGATTGAGTTGTTTCCAAGTATCAAGCATCAACTGGTGGCCTTTGCTGGAATTTTAAATGTGGCCATAATCAACTTGGAAAATTTACAAGTATTAGATAGTGTTTTGGAGCATTTGGGAAGAACTCACTCTCGAGTGTTGGGTATTGAAAGTGCCTTCTTTGAGTTGATGGGTGATGCCTTGATCAAAACATTCCAAGACCGTTTCATTAGGGCAAATACCGATTTTACAATCGAGTTGGAAGATTGTTGGATCAAATTATATTGTTTCTTGGCAAACTCCATTTTACAAAGTGGTATTGATCCTATCATACAATACGACAAGATTCAACAGAAAAAGGCTTCTCCAATGCGCTCATCACTTCGGAAACCAAGCCAACTGTCTATAACACTCAGTGTGGATTCTACTACTGATCAAGAAAGCTTTCTCGATGACAAGCTTAGCAGGATCACTTCCCCTTCTGTCTCGCATTCTGTTACCACCGACACTGGTAACTCTGCCCTGTCCTCTTCATCACCTTTAAAATTGAAAAAATTGACAAGTGAAAGCACTAGACAAGCTTTCAAAAACATGAGGTCGAACAGATCTTCATCGTCTACCGGTGGTGGTGGTGGCGGTGTCTCATTGGGCCACATTAAGATCTCGGGCCAAAAGACTGTGATGTCGAAAAATCTCAAGAAGAAAGATGGAACTTGCGTTGTGATGTAACCAAGGTGAGATCATAATCTGATTTGATACGGGAAAAAGGCGAGGTTCAAAGAATATTATTATTTATTTATAGCAATTTATATATACAACGTTACGTTATACTGATGACTGTTTTCTGCTTTGATAAGCTTTAGTCTTCTCTCTGGGTTCTAATCCTTCGGATGATTGTTATTGTTAACATCCAATGTACTGGTAATTGGAAGACGATTAAAGAAGTGAACGAAAAAAAAAAGAGAACACAATAAAGCCATTGAAAACAAAAGATCTTTTTTTTTCATCTCATCGATTAACATACATTTATAGGTTTTGACTCATTCGAAAGAGATATGGGAAAGGCAGACAAGAAGGTGAAAAATGAACCAGCTGCCCCTGTTGTCAAGAATGGGAAGAAATCGAAGACTACGACACCAGCAGTAGAAGTTGATAACAAGCTGCGGGCAAAGCAGAGCAGAGCTACCGTTGCTGATAGTCAAAGTTGGACTGGAAAGTTACCAGGTTCAATGTTGCAAGAATACTGCCAAAAGCAGAAATGGGAGAAAGTCACATACGACATGATACATACCAAAGATGGTTTTGTTGGTGTGGTTATGTTATCCTGGAAAAATCCTAAAACAAGTGAGATGATTCAAATAAAGATGATTCCTGAGAAGAGTATTGTCAAAGCACAAGAGACCAGCCTTGAAGCAAGACATTTTGCCGCCACTTATGCTCTTCACCGTATAGCATTTGGGAAAAACTTGCATATGGTGTTGCCTACAAATCACAAGAACTTGTGGAGTGATTTGGAATCCTATAGAAAACAACTCGTTCGTGATAATCCCTCCAAGGCTCTGGACTTGTATAATCTGGACCCATTCTCCTACATTTTAGAGAAGAGAAAACTCGAAGCTAGTAAGAAGAAGGAGTCTGAAGCAAAACTGAAACTGAAATTGAAGGAAGTGAAACCACCAGTACTGATCTCAACAAGGACTCAAGCCGCAAACGAATCCAAAAGTGTCAAAACCACCCTAACTTCATCGCTGATGGTGGTACCAAAGAGAACTAAATATCAAAATGTTACTTTTCCTAGGAAAATTTGGAATTCAGCACCTTATATTGATTTGAAACTGGAGTCCCGTGAATTGATCATGAAATCAATTCGGACTCACGTCAATTGGACATCAACCGTTGAATTGCATCCTGGTGAAGATGTCACTTACAAAGATTTCGTTGTGTCGTTAGGGTTCAGACCATCTCATGTTGAAGAAGCCATGAGTTACACCAATACTTTCACTGAATGTTTGGAATGGTTGATTTTTCATTTGCCAGAGGATGACTTACCGGCATCGTTTGCTAAGGATGAAAAAGTGTCAAATTTGTCGTTGAAGATCACTGGTGATTTGAAAAAAGAGTACATGATACAAAGATTCACTTCAGCTGGATTTGATAGTGCTGATGTCGTTGAAGTGTTATCCCAGTTCAACTTTGATGAAGTTGAAGCAGCCTCGGCTTTGACTCATAACCTTGTCAATTACAAAGAGGATCCCAAGATTATTAGCAACAACCCTGACTCACAGACCATTTGGGAAGAAGAGATGGAATCCATGCAAGTTATCTATGGTGGTAGAGTTAATATTGTCTCCGAAAACATCTGCGAGATTTCATTAAATGCACACAATTTAGACCCAGGTGTGTTAACATTACGGATTTTCAAATCACAAGGTTATCCCAACTCATTACCCGGTTTACATTTGGTTCCTTCAAATGGCTCTTACAAACTTGCTAATTATATCAAGATTTCTATTTTGAAAAAATTGCTCAATTTTTTGGTTGAGAGTGGTGTCTTTGGTGATAGTTTCATCTTTACATGTGTGGATTGGCTCGAGAATGAGATTTACAAAATCATAGACGAACCTGGTCCATTGTTTGTGGAGACCGATATGAGTGAAGCAGTAAGAGCTCAAAGGGCCAATAAAAATGGAACAAAAAGGATGGGTGACCGTAAGATCAAAGAATTGTCACTTCTGGAATTAAAAGAGCTAGAAACATTCTATGCAAAGCATTATCAATCAAAGGAGATGAAACAATCGCAGCAAAAGAGATCAACACTTCCAGCTTGGAAGAAAAAGCAAGACATTGTCAAGTTGATTAACGATAATAGAGTCACATTGATAACTGGTGAAACCGGTTCTGGTAAATCAACTCAAGCAGTGCAATTCATTCTTGATGACTTGATCTCCAAGGGTGATTTCAATTCTACCATCATATGTACTCAACCAAGGCGTATATCGACGATTGGTTTAGCTGAGAGAATCTCAGATGAACGGTGTGGTAAGTGTGGTGAAGAGGTTGGATACATTATAAGAGGTGAGAATAGAACTAATCACAAGACTAGAATCTCATTTGTCACTACCGGTGTATTACTAAGAATGGTACAAGGTTTGTTATCGAAAAAAGGTGGAGATTCTTTTTTGAAGAAAGTGAAGTATATCTTTATCGATGAAGTTCACGAAAGGTCTATTGACAGTGATTTCTTGTTAATCATCTTAAAGAGAATTTTATCGAGTTACTCTCATTTGAAGATCATCTTGATGTCTGCTACGACAGATGTTAACATCTATCGAAACTATTTCGATTCAAAATTGGCTCATTTGCACATAGAGGGAAGAACTTTCCCAATCAGGGATTTCTACTTGGATGAAATCTTGGAACAGATAGACTTTACCATCTTTGTCAACAAGCCGAAACCTGGTGAAGATGATGTGATCAGGCCCAAATCTGATTCAAGATTTTTCAAAGAGGGCAACATCAATAACGATTTGATTGCCATGCTTGTCAACAAGATCGATGACAAGTTGAAATCAGAATCTAATGATGGTTCACTCTTAATTTTCTTACCGGGTGTCCAGGAGATAAACTCATGTATTAGAACCATATCTAATGCATTCAATGGAGATGCTATGCTCTTACCTTTACATTCTGCTTTATCCTCTAACGATCAGAAAAAAGTGTTCAATATTCCACGTAAAGGTGTGAGAAAAATTGTTGTTGCCACAAACGTTGCTGAAACTTCGATCACTATTCCAGATGCCGTATGTGTCATTGATACTGGCAGGCTGAAAAGCATGTTCTATGACCCCAATATGGGGACCACAAAGCTTGTTGAAGAATGGTGCTCACAGGCTGAAGTTGGGCAAAGAAGAGGTAGAGCTGGTCGTATTACCAATGGGTACTGCTACAAGTTGTATACGAGAGATACTGAAATGTCAATGTTAAAGCAACCAATACCGGAAATCAAGAGAATCAGATTGGAGAATGTATACCTTGTGATCAAATCGATGGGTGTTGATGACGTGCAAGATTTCTTACAAAGTGGATTAGATCCACCAGATTTGACAACTTTACAAAAATCGCATGATTTTCTTGCAGATATTGGTGCCATCTTAGACGGAGAACTTACGCATTTAGGTACTTACTTATCGATGATTCCAACAGATTTGCAATCTGGAAAATTGCTCATATTTGGAACGATATTTGGTTGTCTTGATACAGCATTGACCTTGGCCTCCCTAGCCTCCACGGGGTCACCTTTTATCAACAATTTTGAAAATAGAGATAAGATCAAACAAGTACAGCAGGAGTTCTCTCAAGGACAAGGTGACTTAATTGCCATTGTCAATGCCTTCAATCTGTACGAGAATTTAAAAGGCTCTAGCTCGAACAGGTGGTTAACTGAAAATTACTTGTCATTTTTGAAGTTCAAAGAGATGAGATCGACAAGATCACAATACGTTTCCATCTTGCAAGATTTAGGTTTCGTACCCTTGGATTATCATCATCAAAAGAAAAGTAAAAGTTTTGAATACTTGAATAGGAACAGATTGAATTGGAACGTGGTGAAGTCTATAATCACAGGTGCTTTTTACCCTCAGATAGCTAGAGTACAACATCCGGATCCAAAATATGCATCAACTTTTTCTGGTGCTGTTGCTATCGATGCAGATGCTAAGGATACGAAACTTTGGGTCAGGAATGACAACTACAACCCTGTTGCGGCATCAGCGGTAGCGGTGGCCGCAACGGATGCTAGAAACAAAGGAATTGAAAAGAACAACAAGGACAATATCGAGGAGAGGGAACTACCCGCCACAAGGGCTTTTTTGCATCCATCCTCAGCGTTATTTTTCGGGAATTCAATTAATGGGAATAATTCAGATGAGAATTTACAATCATATGACCTCAATACAGTAGCTAAACAGTCTAAATTGGACACATTGAAAACATCATTTGCAGTATTCAACAGCTCTGTCCATACGACAAAATATTTTCTCCGTGATGTCACACCATCATCAACGTTATCCGTCTTGCTCTTTGGTGGAGATTTTGTCTATGATTTGTCAGGGTTGCAAGTTGTTGGTGGTGCCTCTAGGGAGCCTTCACCTGGTATCATATTGGATGGTTGGGTTCCCATCAGAACGTGGTGTAAGAATGGGGTCTTGATAAAGCAGTTGAGACTGTTATTGGACAATGTCATTTCTACTAAATTGGAGAATCCATCGTATGAAAAGGGTGTTGAAGGTGATGATGTCTTGGAAGTTGTACAGAAAATCTTGGAGTTAGATGCTACTAAATAGAATCAAATGAAGATGAGTTTGGTTTGATTTAAAATCTATCTGTAGACTATATAGGCTTTGCCTTTCGATTTTCGTTCACGGTATAAATCTTAGGGGAAATTTCACATAGAACTTCCTCTTTCAACCAAAAATTCAAGATTTCGATCAACTCATCAGTGTCGATGGGCAAAGTTGTCATTAGTTGTTCGAATGACAATGCTGTCTGATCATTGAAAGCATAAATAACAGTAGCCTTGTTTGGGGAAACATTGAATGTTACAAACTCGCCATTCAGAAATTCTAAATCAAGATCTACTAGCCCCATTGAAGCTATTAACTTCAATTTTCTCCCTTGCTTGATCTCCCCAAATTTGACACAATACTGATCAAATATCTCTTTCATAAATTGAGGTGGAGGATTCTCTTCAAGATATTCATCAACGGGCCAGTATAGATGAGAAATAATGGATGTATGGAAGTTATCAAGACCCAGGTTGATAGTGTTATCGATGATACGACTTTGCACAATATCGTTGATCATAACATCAGTGGAGTTGAATTCGTCATTACCGAATCGAAGCTTTAAGAAATTCAAATTTGTAACCAGGTCTCTTACATCATAATTTGTCAATTTGACCAAATCCTCAGCAAATCTTTTGACAAATGCATCAACGAAAACAGATCTGGAATCGAAAATTGAAAATAAAGATTCGATAAGGTCGCCAACTTTTTTTTTTCTAAAATCTGGTAGTGCATCAATTGGATCTGGAGTCCAATTTGCATCATTTATGTCATCAACATCGACACTGTTGGCCTTAGTGTTATTCAATTCCTCCAGTAATTCACTTAGTGGGGCATTTTCCGTTGTATCTAGTAGTCCATTGACAATTCTCTCTATGGTATCGTCTCTTGTTCTTAAATACTTCCTTATGGGTCTTGACGCCTTATCTAATAGCACTCCTCGTGGATCGATCACAAGAAAAGATCGCACTGAGTTCATATAGTATTGGATTATTTTAATGGTATCTGTTCCTGCATGCAACAACCTGGCGTTACATGAATGGATAAAACTGTTCACAAGTTGTTCTCGTTGAGCTTGAGAGCTGATGGAAAATCTTAATTCGTTCAACGCTCTTGTTGAAGAAGGGAATTGTAGGACCATATCAAAGATTTCTTGAGTTCTCAATTTAACCATTTCATTCTTTGTCACCTCATGCAACATATTTTTGTTGAACTCATCCGGGGGTAAAAAATTTTTGAGGATGGGGTATACGGTATTGGAAGACCAAGACAATAAGGGACCCATAGCACGGGTGAAATTTCCTGAGTGCTCCTCGGAAACTTTTTTAGAAACAAAGTCTATTGTCAAGTTAATTATCACCTCTTCTAATTTCTCTGTCAACGATAGGCTTCTCATAAGGTTTGTTATCGTGATCAAATCTGCATTCTCCCCTTTAAACAATGATTGGCGGAATTTGTGAGCCACTTTCTCCATGAATCCTTGCTCGACAAATACAGATTGGAAAGTTGCAGAGCAACTTCTGAACAGAATTTGAGATTGTTGATAATTGAAATGTAATACAGCGGTTATATGCCGACATTTCTCTGCAGTGCTTGAAAATGTGTCGCTGAGTTCCTCCACAGTTTGCAACTTCAATGAAGTGATATACTTTCGCCATATATCAACAACTACATCAAGCAAATCTATTCTTATGCCATTGACAGCCTTGATGGCAGATCTGACCCTTTGGTTCGGTTGCACTAATTTTGAAGATGAAAACTGGGACTTGACAAACTCCACAACAAAGTTGAAATCGTTTTGAAGATCTGAGGGCACTTGATCATCCTGTATCGTAGCGCCGGAGGGAAATATCAGTAATATTGTATTAGGATCCAATGGCATGGTTACATCGGTTATGGGGTAAGCCATTAGTTGTGGTATGTTTTGTGATATGCAATGGTGTGAATTGATTGTGTCTCTCCTCATAACAAAACAAAACAAACAAAACAAAAAAAATCCAAAAAATCACACAAATCAAATGAGAACAACTTGAAAGTATTCAAACAGCATTAACAAATATTCAGTTCTTGCTACATATATATATATAAGACAAGATGGTGAGTGTGATATTATTCTGTTAGAAAAGGCAGACATCTGTTCATTGCAAAGATGGTTTATCTCCATGTTACTAATACCCATAACGCTAGGCCCCTTCCAAAGCAGATCAGACCGCTCTTCGTAGCCGCCTCATGGAACTGACAGGTCTCTCTAGCAGAGAGGCTAACAAACTTCTGGAGGCTCACAAGTGGGATATTCGTGCGGCAGTTATGCTGTATCTAGACTCACCCAGCAGTTCAATTAGCCGTGCACCAACCACCCAAGCAATAAAGCTGCTTGAGGAAATATTTCTGCGATACAAAGAGGATGATGAGACTATTGGTATCGATGGCACTTTGTTATATATTGAAGATTTAGGATATCTGCCCGAAGACCTTGTTATACTTGCACTTGCAGAGTTTTTAGAGAGTCCCTCCACTGGTGTTTTCAAAAAAGAGCCCTTTGTACAGAATTGGGGCAAAGAAGGTATAACCTCAATACTGGAGATGAAGCAAAAATTGCAAGAGTTTGACAATTTGTTACAAATAGATCAAGATTTCCGTCGCAAGATATACAATTTCACATTCAAATATGTGTTAGATGAAGGGCAAAGGAGCTTGAACCCAGATATCGCAGTTGAATACTGGCATCTCTTGCTTTCGAATTTTGATAGTGAAAAGGTGGCTCAATGGTGTCAATTTATCACCGAGAAGCATCGTTATGCCATATCTAAAGATCAATGGCAGATGACGTTTCAGTTTTTCATTTGGTGGAGCGATAATGAGTTGAGTGAGTATGATGAAGCACTGGCTTGGCCTTCCCTCATAGACAGCTTCGTTGAAGATTGTCAGAATCTGCAACAGTAATAAATATCAAACTACATTGACGAAGTGTTATGCCTTTGATCAATCTGTGTAGAGATACTTTTCCACCTCAATCAAAAGTCATGTGACTTATTGAGAAAGAAAAAATTCTGAAAAAAAAAAAAAAAAATTTTTAAGAAAAACAAGAGAATAAAGAGAGAGATGAGATCATAAGACAAAACAACTTTGTCAAACGAATCCAATAGACACGACACGTCACAATGGTCAAGTCTTATCAGCGTTACGAGCAGGATAAGTGCTTCGGTGTCATTTCTTCTAATAGCAACATTGTGTATTTGCCTCTTGGATCTTCTGGTCAAGCCATCACAGCAGGTTTGGAAGAAATACTCATATGGGATATCAAAACTGGAGAATTGGTGAAAAAATTGAGAGATGGCGTACCGCCAGGTGCGGCCGACTCCCTGGTATCTAGTGCTCCACCTGAAGTCTCGGTGTTGGAATACTACGAGGCTACTAATATCTTGGCTGCAGGGTATCAGGATGGTTCTATTAAAGTGTGGGATTTGTCCTCAGAGAGTGTCATTATCAACTTCACAGGTCATAAATCTGCCATCACTCTTTTGAATTTCGACAAGAATGGAACAAGATTATGCTCGGGTTCAAGGGATGCATCAGTGATCTTGTGGGATCTCGTTGGTGAAGTGGGGTTGTTCAAATTGAAGTCTCATAAAGATCTGATTACTGGGCTCTATTTTACCTCCACTGAGGAAGATAAACTGGATGATGAGTTGGAAGACTGGTTGGTCAGTACTTCTAAAGATGGATTGATCAAGCTTTGGGATTTAAAATCGAAACAGTGTATCGAGACCCATATCGCAGACTCTGGCGAGTGTTGGGCATTGGGTGTTCAAGGAAATTTACTTATAACATCAGGTCTGGAGAACCAACTCAAATTTTGGAAATTAGATTTACAAGAGGAATCTCATAAGTTAAAAGAAATTGGTGTCTTGGAAAAACAAAGTAAATCCAGAGGTGTTGTTATTGCTTTCAAACAAATATCTTCATCTTTGTTCTTTTACGTACAAAATTCTGATAGAACCATTGAAATTTTCAGAGTCAGATCACAAGATGAAATTGCTAAGGCAACCACAAGGAGAGAGAAAAGATTAAAAGAAAAAGGTCTTGAAGAAGATGAGGTTGCTCAAAGCATACAAAAGTCCTACATCAGTTTATTGGTGGGATCATTCACAACTTTAAGATGCTCATCCAAGATCAAATCGAGTGTGTGGGCCAAAAATCTGGAAATTTTGGTCTCGTTGAATAACAATACTATCGAATACTACAGCCTTCAACTCCCCGAAAATGTGAAAAAGGCTCAGGATATAGCTTCCAACAAGAAGTACTCCATCGAATTACAAGGACATAGAAACGATATAAGGGCATTGGACATCAGTGATGACAATAAGTTACTTGCCTCAGCCTCAAATGGTCTTTTGAAAATATTTAACATAAGGACAGCCAACTGTATAAGGACTTTTGAATGTGGTTACGCCTTGTGTTGCAAATTCTTACCTGGTGGTGCCTTAGTGGTTGTTGGTACAAGGGCAGGTGAAATTGAATTGTACGATTTGGCTTCTTCGTCATTACTCGACAGTATTTCTGAGCTGCACGGCGGTGCCATATGGTCATTGGACTTGACCCCCGATGGTAAGACTTTGGTCACTGGATCAGCTGATAAATCGGTCAAGTTTTGGGACTTTAAATTGGAGAATGAAGTTGTTCCAGGTACGGAGCGTGTTGTATCAAAATTAAAATTATCTCACAATAGGACCTTGGAGTTAAATGATGATGTCTTATCTGTTAAAATTTCTCCTGATTCTAAACTATTGGCTGCATCGTTGTTGGATAACACTGTGAAGGTGTTTTTTTTCGATTCATTGAAATTCTTTTTATCACTTTATGGCCACAAGTTACCGGTCTTGTCCATAGATATTGCATTTGACTCTAAATTGATTATCACTTCATCTGCTGATAAAAATATCAAGATTTGGGGTTTGGAATTTGGTGATTGTCATAAATCAATTTTTGGACATCAAGATTCTATAATGAATGTCAAATTTATCTCAAATTCGCACAATTTTTTCAGTTGTTCCAAAGATGGCTTGATCAAATATTGGGATGGTGATAAATTTGAATGCATCCAAAAACTTGCACTGCATCATAATGAAGTATGGGCAATCGCTGTCAGTAATGATGGGAGAACAATGGTTTCTTCCTCGCATGATCACAGTATCAGAGTATGGGTGGAAACAGACGATGAAGTATTCCTCGAAGAAGAGAGAGAAAAGGAAATGGATGAACAATACGAATCCACATTGTTGGCCTCGTTGCAAGGTGAGGGTGATGATTTACCAGTAAGAGGCAAAGAAGGAGATGATGATGATGATGATCTGCTGGAAGATGGTGATGAAGTCGCCAGAGTCTCTAAGCAAACCACGGAGACTTTGAAAGCTGGTGAAAAATTGATGGAGGCTTTGGATGTAGCCACGAAGGAGATGAGTGATTTGGAGAAATACGAGATTGAAAGAAAGAAAAATTTCGCCGCAGTGGAACCAACAAGAAACCCACTCTTATTGCTGAAGAACCAAACCCCAGAAGAACATGTCTTATCAGTGATTTTGAGCATCAAACCGTCACACCTTGAAGATGCCTTAATCGTTTTACCCTTTTCATATTCTTTAAGATTGTTGAAATTTGTCGAAATATGGACCAATGAGAACAACATGTCCAAAAATATTGTCAACTTGACTGTTTTCAGCAAAGTATTATTTTTCATCATCAAGACCAATTATAGAGAGTTGATCTCTCAAAAGGATGACAAGTTGAAACAACAAGTCATCAACGTTCAGACTCAATTGAGGGCAGAGTTACAAAAGAATTGTGATACATTAGGTTTCAACCTCAATGGATTGAAATTCGTTAAACAACAATATGACTTGACACATAATACAGAGTTCATCGATGAGGAAGAGCACCGTGCTCATCAGCTGAAATTTGCAAAAAAGAGAGTATACGAGACTGTTGTATAGAACATTTTTATCAAAGTTGTAATTCGGCATCTTTTTCAAAACATGACATTTTAACTGTATTATCATTGGGTAAATCCATCAATACATAACCCTGGAATATAAACGGGGTTCATCTTTGATCATACAATTTTAAATAAGAGTCAATACTCGTATAATCTTTTTGGACTTTCCAACCAGAGAGTTCGTCAACGCTTATCATAGTATTTAATTCAAACTATATGAGTTTATCATTACTCTTTGTGTCCATCCTTGCTAACAAGTCGAAAGCTGGATTTGTCCTGCCTGGCGATATTAACGCCGCTAACCGGAATCTTAAACTGAATCCCTGTCAAGCCCAATTAAGTGATTTTTCTCTCATTTTCCACGGGGCTGGTTGTACATGATTAGTCTCTTACTCTGAAAAGCTGTGATAATATCAGAGTTAATGACGATATGATGAATCGGTTCATTCTTCAGCTGTTATCTAGTGAAATCGTCAGACTCTTTTAAACTCCGGGTGGATTCATCATTTGATTTTGGTTCTGAGATTGACAAATACAACTCAGTCATTTGTCGAGAGTAAATTAATAGATTTTTATGGGTAATTATTTTTGCTTGGATGGATCATTTGATCTTCTCCAATGTGTCATCCATGAAACTGTGGAGATTGTCACTGTCGGTGAGGTGCCTATTACATACTACTACCAACGCATTAAAATATGGTTATTCATCTGCAATTTTTGAACCTCTTAATATTTTCAAAAGTTGGTTGTTGTTGTGGCTACTATTGTCTCGCTCATCGCTTTTAAACCGCGTTACTGATTTTAGCATTGATAACGAGAAAATTATTGTTGTCTAACTTCGTCTGTGAGCTCTCTTATAGTTATTTCTTCATCATCAACAAATTCATATTTCCTTCTTTGTATGTTTTCCTTATCTTTATTGAATTCTTTTCTCTTCAATATCGAGAAACGGTTCATACATTTTGAAGGCGGCTAATACTAGTCAAAAAGTCATCTCTCTGTTATTTCAAAAGGAAAAGTTCCCGATAAAAAAGAAAAAAATAAAAATAAAAAAACCACACTAGTGAAAAGAAGCTTATATTTGGAGATGAGAAATGCTTCAATATGACAACTACAACAACACCATCAGACAACCAGTACGTGGTTGAGACTGCTCAGTCAATAGAGACGTTCAACATTGATGAAGCTTCGCCAGCAGTGGTGGTGCCGACGGTCTCTTCCACAGCAACGCAAGATCTTTTTCCTAGATTAGTGGTACAGAGGAACACTTCAGAATCAGCCACTTGTAATCTCCATGAAGCTACGTCTAGTACCACAGTTTCATCTTCATTATCATCATTATCATCATTTTCATCCTCACTTGCAAGTGTGCCTTCTATAGACTCAAAAATTGTCGAGGGCATCATACGACAACACTCGAAAAAACTGGTGTTTCAGAAAGAGTTGGTTGAGACTTCTGATCGATTATACTTTACCAAATTATATAACAGGCCCACTGATTTGGACGACCCCGGTTTGTCAGATTTCGAGAAGTACAACAAAGAGGTGGAGTTCGAGACACTATTGAGGGAGAAATTGGTCAGCAGATTAAAGCAAAATGAAGTTGTATTAACCACTGGTGTTGACGATAACTTAGTGCCTGGAGATGATCTTAATTATGGCGCCAAGCATCACCGTCACCACAATGATGTGGGAAAGTTGTTCACCAAGACATTTTTGTCACCAAAGAAGTATGCAGCTGCCATCACGGATTTGCAATTTGATACTGCTAGCGAAAGCATTATAGATAAGGCTCATATAATACGACAGTCCCAAAACGATGAAAAACTGACCAATTACCCATATTATACCACACAGCGCAAATTGAAATCACGCCATTTACAAATGATTGGTTTCTCATCAACAATTGGTGTAGGTTTATTTCTCAACTCGGGTAAACTGTTTGAGATTGCAGGCCCTCTTGGTTGCTTACTAGGTTACATCATCGGAGGCGTTATTGTGTTATGCACGATGCTCAGTTTCTGTGAAATGGTCACTTTGATTCCCTTGTCAGATGGGATCAGTGGTGTCACGTCTAGATTTGTTGATGATGCCTTTGGATTCAGTTTAGGATTATGTTATTGGATTTCTTTTGCCTTGGGGATGCCCACGGAGATCGTCGCTGGTACGGTGATGTTGAGTTATTACACTTATTTGGATGTTCCCACAGGTGCAAGTACCATTGGTTGGATTTTTTTATTTTTGTGTTTAATTTTATTCATCAATTTGATGGATGTTCGAGTTTATGGTGAGTTTGAGTTTTTTTTGAACGTGATTAAGATATTATTCACTTTGCTGATCATCATTTTCTTGATAGTGAGCAACAGAGGAGGAGCTGCACCCGAACATCGATTTATTGGTTTCAAATATTGGGACTCAAAGAAAGGTACCGATCTTTTGACATATGGTCCATTTAGGCCTACATTTGATTTAAAAGATAAAGGTGAAGGTGCCAAGGATGGTATTGGTGGAAATACTGGTAAATTCTTGTCAGTGATCACAGCTTCCTTGATATCATGCTATAGTTATACGGGAACAGAGATTCCTTGTATTGTTGCGGGAGAAGTGATCAACCCAAGACGAGCATTAAAAGTTGCCTCCAAACAAGTCTTTTGGAGAATTGCGTTTTTTTACATCTTGTCAATTTTTTTGCTTGGTCTCAACATCTACAGTGGTGATCCAAGGTTATTGAGATATATGACGAATAAGTCTGGCTTACCAGGGGGAGAAGATTTGAAAGACAACCCTATTATCAATGAAATAGGTGGTGTTCAATGTTACAAATCAAATGTGTGGAATAAACAAAGTAACGGTAACCAAAGTCCCTGGGTCTTGGCCATCCAATACACCAACAGTTGCTCTTTAGCAAGCGTCATGAATGGGTTCATCGTGTTATTTGCGATTTCAACTTCATCATCTCATTTGTACGTCAGTTCCAGATCCTTGTATGCAATGGCTATACAAGGTAAGCTGCCAACTTTTTTGAAAAGATGCTGGAGAAATGGAGTGCCATATCTGAGTGTATTGACAACAAGTATTTTAGGACTCTTGTCATTCTTGGTGTTAAATGAGCGTGATTTGGAAATTTTCCAAGTATTAATTAATTTGATCTCAACAGCGGCCATTTTATCTTGGTTTGGTATCAATTTTGCCTATCTAAGATTTTTTTATGCATTGAAATTGAGACCGGATATCGTGTCAAGGGATAGCCCCCAGTATCCATATAAGTCTCCATTCCAACCATATTTAGCATTTGTTGGTCTTGGTGGATCAATGATCATCCTGTTGTTAATGGGATTTGTCACTTTGTTGAGGCACAATTGGAGTACCGAATTCTTTTTAACAAGTTATGGGATGTGGATAATATTTTTCGGAGCATATCTGATATACAAGTTAGTTCGTAATGTGAAATATCAGAAGTTGTATAACATCGATTTAGATACGGGAAGAGTGGATGTGGGGGAATTGTTGTGAAGGTTTTGTATTATTTTATTTGATGTGTTTGCTGATATTGGTCGTGTCTGCGGCTGCCAATTAACCACTACTGTTGTTGTTTGTGGTCTTTTTGATCGCGCGGGAAAAGTAAAGATGAAAGAATTTTTTTTGTGTGCCATAACCATTACAGTCAATCTTTCAAGATTCTTTTCTTTCTCGAGCCTTTTCACATCACCAAATTCACATCTGCTGCTGCCGCTGCTATTTTCAACTCCAAACAACCAAATTTGACCGTTCATTTACTCATCAATAACCTTTACTTACCATTTATATGAACGCAACTTTAGAATAACCACTATTCATATTTTCACATCATTTTGCATAACTTTCTTCACTACCGCAAAGGTTATTATTTAGACTCCCCATTTGCATTTTCCACAAAACACATATATATATATATATCTATATCTAATCCTTCATACCACCTATTCTGAGAATAACAGACATCTTTACAGACAAAACAACAACACATATTAAGAATGGAGACTATACGACAACTAGTGGCTCGAGACACTTGTGCCACGGAGAACGAATACAATGGTGAACTCATGGGAGCTAGAATATCAGCAGTCTTTGTTGTAATGGTGACAGCCGGATTTGGTGCATTTTTCCCAATCTTGTCATCGAAGTATTCATTCATAAGAATGCCTCCTGTGTGTTTTTTCATCACCAAATATTTTGGAAGTGGAGTAATTGTGGCTACTGCTTTTATTCATTTATTACAACCAGGTAATGAAAATTTGACAAATGAATGTCTTGGAGGCACATTTGCTGATTACCCATGGGCATTTGGTATTTGTTTGATGACATTATTTACACTATTCTTTGGTGAATTGATGGTGTACAAGTTTTTAGAACAAAGAACTGGTGATTCACACGTTCATAGTCATTTTGGAGACGAGGAGATGATGCACATGAAGAACGATGACATGGACAAAATTGAAGAAGAAGAAGAAGAAGAAGAGGGTTTCTACTTGAAGGATTCAAATGGTAAAGAAGAGATCAAATACGATTATGATCTTGGTGCCAACGATGATGATGATGATGATGATGACAATACAACAGTGCAGCCACAAGGTTTGGGGAGATTTGTCACTGGCAGTACCAGTCAGCAAGTTCCCAGCCAGCATTTTGTACACGTCAAGGATCATCAAGATATGGAAGTTATTGGTACACCAGGTCAAGATTTGAATAAGGAAGCATATTATGGGCAATTGGTGAATATATTTGTATTGGAATTTGGTATCATTTTCCACTCCGTGTTCATTGGTTTATCATTATCTGTATCTGGTCATGAGTTTAAGACATTATACATTGTTGTGATATTTCATCAGTGTTTTGAAGGTTTAGGTTTAGGTACAAGAATTGCCACTACGCCATGGAGAAGCGACAAGCTGTGGACACCTTGGATGTTGGCATTAGCATATACACTCACTACACCAATTGCCATTGCCATTGGACTCGGTGTCAGACATAGTTATCCTCCTGGTTCTCGTGTGGCATTGATCACTAATGGTGTCTTTGATTCCATCTCGAGTGGTATATTGATATATACTGGATTGATTGAGTTGATGGCTCATGAGTTCTTGTACGGCGATGAATTTAAAGGCAAAGATGGGATGCCCAAATTACTCTTAGCATATTTCATCATGTGTTGGGGTTGCGGTATCATGGCTTTGTTAGGTAGATGGGGTTGAAACATTTTGTGTTGTTATTATTATTATCATCATTTTATTCGCATTGGCTCATTGAAATATTTTTATTTAAGACAACATTTGATGTAATTTATAGCTGGCTATTTTGAAAACATTAACGTAGAAATGGTGGTACCATATACTGTAAAACTTTTCCCTGGAACCATATGGCTGTTTATCCTTGTAATGTCATACACTGCCAAACTGTTTCCGAAATCCATGTGGTTGTTTAGCCTTGATGACTGATTAATTCTATCCTTTAAAGTAGAGCAATAACACCAGCAACAACAGCAACAACAACAACAACAACAACAACAAATTTCTTTAAATTCGACATTTGATCTCAAATGCATCAAACATAAAGAAATAAAGAAAAGAATGGGGGGCAATAGCGTCAGAAGCCGGTAGTGTAATAGCAACGACACCAGAATCAAGGAATGTTAAATGAGACATCCCAGCATCGAGACAACATGAGCAAGCTCAGCGGTTGAACAACACCTTAAATTGGACACCTCCACTTCTTGACCCACAATTGGAGATCCAAAAACAAATGTAACATGTAAAAATGTCATCAATGATGACGTTTCAGTTGTTACACTGAAAAGAACAGATACTACACTTGATCTAAGCCAAAAGGCAAAGAGATTGGTTTTTTAAAAAAAGAGAATTTACAAAAGGGTGAAGGCCTCTATTTATACTATTTTTTTTACCTCCAACCAAAAGGGTGGCGGTTGCGCAACAACAACAAAAAAAACAAAAAGTAATGACCGGGTAACTAATCATCTCTCTCTCTCTCTCTCTTATTATATATTAGTCGTGTATATCGAACCAGAAACTCACACGACCCACACATCAACAACAACGACAACAAAGAAGAGAAGATATACGTTCACATAGAAAGATTATCAAAACCCATATACCCACCATATATTACTGTCTAGATCAACAGAATCACCATAAAAGTCACTCCCATATTCACCACTCTCATCTACTCATACTTTATTCACATATATAAAACCACCACCTTTATCAATTCATAAAATACGGTTTTAATTATCGCATATCAATCATGGCATCTCTGCAAGCAGAACAGCATCACCAAATAAATTACCCCACCAATTTCATCGCCTCATTGACCCCTGAACAAATTGAACGTGATCAACTTCTAGCTTTGAAACTGATAAGAGTTTTCTTGAAATCGAAGACTTCATATGATGTTTTACCTGTCTCTTACAGATTAATTGTATTGGACACCTCTTTGCTAGTGAAGAAATCTTTGAATATACTTTTACAAAATTCCATAGTGAGTGCTCCTTTATGGAACAACAAGACTTCCAAATTTGCCGGATTGTTGACTTCATCAGATTTCATCAACGTTATACAATATTATTTCCAATTCCCAGATAAATTTGACTTTGTTGAAAAATTAACTCTCGATGGGTTAAGAGATGTGGAGAAGGCTATCAATCTGGAACCGATAGAAACAGTTTCAATCCACCCTTTCAAGAGTCTTTACGAGTCGTGTGTCAAAATGATCGAGTCCAAGGCTAGAAGGATACCTTTGATCGACCAAGATGAGAGTACCAGTAGAGAAATTGTCGTTAGTGTATTGACCCAATACAGAATTTTGAAATTTGTTGCATTGAATTGCAAAGAGACAAGAATGTTGTTGAAACCATTAAGTGAATTACAATTGGGTACGAATACTGATATATCAAAGGCCACAATGGACACTCCTGTAATGAACGTGATCTATTTGTTGTCACATAACTCGGTCTCCTCGGTACCTATAGTGGATGAAACAGGGAAATTGATAAACGTATACGAAGCCTACGATGTGTTGACACTTATCAAAGGTGGCATGTACACAGATTTGTCTCTCAGTGTTGGTGAACTGTTGATGAGGAGGCTGGAGGATTTCGAAGGTGTTTACACTTGTACTTTGACCGATAGATTGAGTACTATAATGGAAACGATAAGAAAATCAAGATTGCATAGACTTTTCGTCGTTGATGGCAATGGAATCTTGGTTGGTGTCGTTACTTTGAGTGATATCTTGAAATATATCTTGTTCAGTAATTTGGAGAAAGATGAAGATTTACCTTCACCTACTACAAAAACTACAGCTAGTGCTACTGATCTGCCTGTGATAGGCACCGTTTGAAGAAATCTTTAATTTTGCATTTTCTTTCTTTCCTTTTTCCCCTACCCTTCCCCTCTCTTCCATTATCATTGACATTTTGCAAAGAGATCAGATGAAAAAATCTTATTTAGTTCTTCGGTTTAACTGATTTCAGCTGTATTCTTTTTTAATTATGAATCGTCGAGACCTGTATTCTGAATCAAAGTCCGCAATTCTGTGTCGTTCAATCATAGTGAAATATCATCGTGAAATATCCTCCCAATTCTCAGCGCCAAAAAGGTCGAACGCGCCTTAAAAGTGGTTGAGAGTTGAAGTGTTAAAATGTATGAGACTGCATGGATTATATAACATGAACATATATATAGATATATATATATATGACTTTTCAATCGGATGAGACTATCTGTGTCTACAGCTTCGATATCGAAACCCTTGATTTTAAAAGCTCGGATCGCGTAATGCTTCCCGCGGACGATCTTTACTACGGCTAACAACTTTAAACAAGAGAAGTCTAATGCAAACAGATGAAAAAAATTTCATTCATACCTGTACTATTTAATCGAACAGCCACATCTGTATACATATATATATATCTAGGACATTTTCTTATCAAAACCGTTATTGGAAAGGCAAAGGAGAGATTAAAGCTTACTAACCAAGAGGATTTCAAAGCAACAGCCCTCGAAAAATAAGCACTGAAAAAGGAAAATTCAACCGGCCGGCTTCAAATCTCAGAACTCAACTCTCACATCAGAGCAAAATATTCATCAACAGATCCAGTGGTACCTTTTATCGCTCTCATTCCATTGCAAGCCAACTCACCTAACACCCCACTTCCCATTCCCACAACAACTTCAACTCCATTGAGAAGAAAACTTCCCTATACCATTCCTTGGCCGCCTGAAAAAATACAGTAGAAAGAAATTAATATGTCTACATATCAAGACGATTTGCCCGAGCAACTGACACTGTACGATAAATGGCTTTTGAAACCATCGGAACCACAAGTGACTCTCCGTGCTTTAGTTGCCGGTATGGCTATCGGGTCCATTGTTGTTATATCTAATTTTCAATTTGGTTTGCAAACCGGTTGGGTCTCGATGATGTCACTTCCTAGTGCCTTATTAGGGTTTGCCGTTTTCAAATCTTTGCAATCTAAATTAGGATTTCCATTCAGTGATGTTGAAAATGTATTTGTGCAGAGTGTGGCTGTGGCTGTTGGTACAGTGCCGTTGGCGTATGGATTCGTTGGTATTATCCCTGCTATCGAAAAGTTTTTAACTCCGGAGGAGAGTGGTACTGGTGTCAAAATCAAGTTCAGTGTGCTCCAATTGATCATTTGGTCTCTTGGAATAGCCTTTTTCGGAGTCTTCTTCGCAATACCATTGAGGAAACAAGTAATCGTAAAGGAGAAATTACCATTCCCAAGTGGTAGTGCTACAGCAACGCTTATAAGTGTCTTACATAACACTGAAATTTATGACGATGACGATGACGATATAAATCTGATCGCCGTGGGGCCCTCAAAGTCCTCTACATCCCACGAGGTTTCAGTGGATGATGATCGTCTACTTGTCTCTAATGGAGATTCAAATAACACCAGCAACAGCAATTCTGCATCCGCAAATTGCACCATTATAGAGTCACAAGATTTGGAAAATTTGACAAAGCTGGAAACTTATAGGCAAAACATCAAATCCTTAATATGGACGTTCACCGTGAGTGCTTCATACACCATTATATCCTATTTTATTCCTGTGTTACGTTCCATTCCAGTATTTGGTACTTGGCTCTCAGAGAATTACTTGTGGAATTTCCAACCATCACCAGCATACATCGGTCAAGGAATTATAATGGGGCTCCCAACAGTTTCATACATGTTATTTGGGGCTATTTTAGGTTGGGGAGTGCTATCGCCATTTGCCAAATACATGGGTTGGGCTCCAGGAGAAATAGACGATTGGAAGACAGGTGGTCAGGGATGGATTTTGTGGATCAGTTTAAGTGTCATGGTTGCCGACTCAGTGATGTCATTTCTTGTTGTTGCTACAAGATCGGTTTACAACTTGTATCGCAAGCATATGTCTGATAACAACAACAACAACGGTGCCATTGAGAGAGAATTTTTGTTGAGTTCTCCAGAGAACTCTTCATCAGATGAGAACTCTGCCACGCATGATGGATCGTCGTCATCAACAGCATCATCGATTGGTCCACGTGGACATCTTGTCGGTCAACCAAATAGTGAGAAATATGACAAGGATGTCTCTCCAGAACATTTGGTTTCATTGAGAAGCACACTTATCGGGCTTGGTATATCGACTGTGGCATGTGTTATTGCCATCAGAATTGTCTTTGGTAAGATTGTGCCGCTCTATGCATCATTGACAGCGATCGCTGTTGCATTATTCTTATCAATCTTGGGTGTTAGGGCCTTGGGTGAGACAGATTTGAACCCAGTTAGCGGTATTGGTAAATTATCACAATTGATCTTTGCCCTCATCATACCTAGCTCCCTGCCCGGTGCTGTATTGATCAACTTGGTCGCTGGTGGCTTGGCAGAGGCTGGTGCACAACAAGCTGGTGATTTGATGCAAGATTTGAAAACAGGTCATTTGATTGGAGCCTCTCCAAGACTGCAATTTGTAGGTCAAATGCTGGGAACTTTTTATTCTGTATTCTTATCATCTGTCATGTACAGAATTTATGATTCTGTTTATGAAATACCGGGGAAGCTCTTTAGAGTGCCAACTGCTGTTATATGGATAGATTGTTCAAGATTAGTCACCGGCAGAGGATTACCTCCATATGCAATGCAATTCTCTATCGGATTTGGTATCTTGTTCGCCATCATATCCTTCCTCAAGAACTTCTACCCAAGAGATCACCCACATCAAAGATGGTTGGTTTACTTGCCCTCTGGTGTTGCCGTTGGTATCGGTATCTATAACACACCATCTTTCACCATTGCAAGATTTATCGGTGGTTGTATTGCATACGCCTGGATGCAAAAAACAGGACATTCACATACAGGCAGAATCGAAATGATCATTTTCTCAAGTGGGTTGGTGTTAGGAGAAGGATTACTCAGTACCGTCACAATGTTGTTCACCAGTCTTGGTGTTCCTCATTTCTGAAAAAGAGAGATGTTGTTGTAATTCAAAGCTTAATTTATAATTTTATACAGATATATACACAAGAGATAAATTTCTTTTCACGGCTTAACCTCACACCCTGGTGAACCCATAGTCATCACTAGTACAACCTCATTTCTTACTCTGTTGTTGAGCCTCCTTATATTGATCGTCTAGTTTGCTTTGTACTCTATTTAAAAAATCCTGTTTCTGCAAGTACCCGCCCTTATTGTTGTTCTTCAAATCATCTTGAATTCCCTCTTTGTCGACATAACTGGACCAGTCCAATCTCGATTTCTCCAAAGTGGACAATTTCAGTGCTTTTTCATCGTTTATCACTGCATCCAACAACGAAGGCCTCTTTCTCCTCACTCCTCTTTTCAATGGCTTTGTTGGCTTCACCGGCTCCTCCTTTTGGCCCTTCAATTTCACCGAGTTTAAGTAAGCCTTGGCCTCCGCGCTGTTGCTAGCTACCCACTTATCTTCCGTTATCACGTCACCAGCGAACTCATATGTCGATTTGATCTTAATCATTTCAGGCTCATTTGGCCTTGCACTACCTGGAGTTACACTATTCTTCCTTGTATCTGTTCCATTAGAGTATGTGCTGTTCTCTGTAGTATTCATGTCCTGTGATGGAGTTTTGTCACCCCCGTTTGTTGTGTTGTTGCTGCTCTTGCTATTCATATCCTTCCAGAAGGAATCAATGTCAAGCGTGGACTTTTGAGCTTCCAGCTTCTTAAATTCCTTCAGCTCCATCAGTTCCTTGGCTCTCTGAGTTCTGGTCTTTATCAATCCACCCTCAGAACTTTCAATGTGGTCATATTTGGCATTAATTATCTCCTTCTTCTCGTCGCGATCCATCTCTTCATCATCCTCTTCCTTGTCATCATCTCCACTCTCGTTCCCTACTTGATAGTCTTCGTCCTCTTCCTCGTTGTACTCTTCTTCTTCTTCCTCTCCTCCTCCTCCTCCTTTTTCGCCTGTATGATGCTCCTGAATGATTTCACTCTTTGTCATATTGTCTCTGTCGTGTTGCTCGTTATGAATGGCTGCTGTTTATTTAAATAATGTGTTAAGAAAGTCCAGAAACAATAAACAACAAAAAACTTCAAAGAAAAAAAAAAAAAAAAAAACAGACGACGACTAAAACACGAAAGAGAAGGAGACTTCAATAATAATAACTGACTGTGTAACCAACTAGTCAGCACTGACATTTTCCGTATATTACTATAACCGGACCATGTTGAAGAGAAAGAATGATGAGATTGAAGAGAATGGGGCCAAAAGGGTGGCATTGGATGCTGATCTGATAGAGAGACATGACCTCGAAGAAGATCAGGCTAAAACTGCAACGGCCAACACAGATGAAACTGAGACTAGTCCTCTGCTGCTGCTGCTGCTGCTGCTGCCGCCGCCTCCACCACTGCTACCAGAGAAAGTGACGTCTGAAGTAAAGGCGGATGTCACAATGAAAGAAGATGAACCATCAATTGAACTGCTGGGTCTGAATGTTAACGTAGTGCAAGAGCCACAAGATTCGATATCACAGAGCGGTGAAGATGCCAAATCGTCGGGTCCAATAAGCAGCCACAAAGTTGATGATCCAACCTATGTACATTTTAGAATGTTGTGTCCCGTCAAGCAAGCATCGTTAATAGTTGGGAAAGGAGGTGAGAAGATATCACATATCAAGGAAACTGCCAATTGTAGAATCAACGTCAGTGATAATTTGAGAAACGTCCCAGAGAGAATTGTCTCAGTGAGAGGTCCAGCTGAGAATGTAGCCAAGGCATTTGGATTAATAGTAAGGGCCATCGTCGATGAGCCGGAAGATCAACCTTCTGGAGCCGGATCTCAGCCGTTTGTTATGAAGTTATTGTTCCCACATCCGTTGATGGGATACATAATTGGTAAAAAGGGTGCCAGATTTAGAGAAATCGAAGAAAGTTCTGCAGCTAGGCTAAAGCTGGAGGAAAGGACCTTACCGCAATCCACAGATCGCGTCTTGAATGTTACAGGTGTTGCCGATGCCATTCACATTGCCGCATACTATATTGCCGAAACCGTTCTAGAAAACAAACAGTTGTTGAACAAGTGCATTTTTTATAACCCTGCAAATCATAATATGGGATTGCCTGCTGGTTTTCCACAAATGATGCCAGGTGCTGCAACTATGATGCTGCCTGGTATGCCCATGCAGATGCAAATGCAGATGCCTCCTCAGATGTTGAACATGATGGGTGCCGCTGTCAATTTCAATAACAATGGACGAAGCAGAAATTTCAACAACGGTTATGGTAATCCACAAGTAGGTGGGGTACCAATGATGAATTTAAATCAAGGTGAAAAGATAGAACAAGATTATGAAGTGCCAAAAGAACATATTGGGTTAGTCATAGGTAAAGGTGGATCCAACGTCAAACATATAAGAGAAACTACAAAATGTTACGTCAAAATCAATCCAGAAGTTGAGGGTTCCGACAAAAGAGTTCTTACTTTACAAGGAACTCCCAGCTCGATTCAGGCTGCTATACAAATGATAAGTAACAAAGTTGAATATGAAAAGAAAAAGCTCGCCCAACAGAAAAATCAAAATTGATTTTCAGATGCTTGCTAAAAATTGATCTTTTATTTTTCTATTACCATCTTCCCACTCACTCTTTGATCAATAAAATTTTACTTCATTCGTTTCTATTTTTGAATTCTGTTTCTTTCTGGTTTTCTTCTGTATTTCTCTGTATCCCTTGATTTCTTCTGAAGCCTCTTTTTGCACTTTTTTTTTTATTTATTTTTGCTTTGCGTTCACGCACTCAAACTACCCATGACTTATGATTAATGACTTTTAGATCCTCCATTGCTTTTATTTCTTCCATATAACCCCGGCTATCCTTCAATTCTACAAACCAAAAGCAAATAAATAATATGATCAATGATGAATTACACTCGCAGTGCGAGTTTTGATTGAACCATCTTGAATTCTTTTCAAGACCTCAACTTTTGGGATGTTTTCACTTTCGCAGAGAACATCAAGTGATCCACAATCTGTAGGCATAAATAACGACTTTGATTTCCTAATGGATTTTTTTATCTTATTATCCACAATTTTCAAACTCGAAAAGTTGTTGTCCTTAGCAATATCTTGTACTTCTGTTTCCCTATAGTCAGAGCTTTCAAATGCGTCAAAAGTTTCATCATTATCATTAATAGAACGATTGAAAAGAGAATTCATTTTCGTCAAGGGGGGTTGTCTTCGAAGTTCTTTCTGCCTCTCTCTCACTTTTTTTTCTGCATGTTTATAACGATGTTCCAGCTTTTTAGAATCAAATTTGAGTCTAAGATTTTCGAGTGACTTTGTTGGGCTTCTTGACAAATGATGATGCTTTTTCTCCTTCAACCTCAAACTATGTATATTCTCCTTTAGATCTCTAAGTATATCCCTCGTGCTACCATTACCGTTCTCACCATCTGGGAAAGGTGATTTGGTATAATGTTTTAACACCGGTTCTTCTCCCAGATCTGATCTTGCTTTCCAACTTTTCCATGTTCTACTTGAGGTTGAGGAACTTCTGTGGATATCCTCGTAGTTCACGTTTTCTTTATTCTCACCAGAGCTTTTGAAACTATTCCAAACTTTTTCCCGAAACCCTCTGATACTTTTGAAACTGGGGAAAGTCGATATTCCCTCAGAAGTGCTAAAAGCTAAATTTTCATCAGCTATGTCTTTAACTATATCATCCCCAGAAGTTTCAGTATTCAACAACCATTTCAACCTGTGAGCAACTTTTTTGGATGACTCTCTCCTTATGAGTCCGTTCTTGTTGAACATCTCACCAAAGACAATGATCTTGTCAAACAGACCATTTGTGTGTAGCGGAGTTACCTTTGCAGCGATATCATTAGTATTTTCAGTTGAACTCTCTATATCAGACTTTGAGTTTATTTTTTCTGTGATATCGGCCAATACAGATCTGTCCTGTCCTGGCATCAGTAGTACTGAGTCTTGAATCTGTTTTTTACCAACATCCTCTTTCGTAACCTTATTGGTATGATCTTCGTAAACCATAATCTGATCATCTTTTGACTCAGGCTCTTCTTCATTTAGCCAAGAAATATCTTTGAGATCTTCAAATTTAAAGCTGTTTGCAAGATTCACCTTTACTTCCTCACTAACAGACTCGGAACTAGTAACCTTCTCCAACTGGATAGTAATTCCTTCAGCATCAACGTCTCTCTCAATTACTTCAAACTGATACTCGGCATCAACTGATTGACATTCTCCCAGGAATATTTCATTTGTTAATTGCGCTATTTGTCCTTGTGGGCTATTTTCATTAACACCAGACCTAGTCGGCGTAAAGGGGGTGGGGGTATGGGGATCCTCCAAGTCAACTGCAGGTTTATAAATCGTAGCTGGAGAGATTTCACTATTGGAGTAGTCATCTTCTCTAAGCATCATTTCAAAATCCATATCCGGATAGCGCTCTTTGAATAGTTTGGTGTTATTGTTCATATTTTAAAAGTATTTTGTTTCCCCTTGTATGATCAAAGTAAACGCCAATCAACTAAAAAGCCTTGTTTTGTCTTATATCACAACTAAATTTGAAGTGGAAAAATACAGGCAGATTGATTTTTCAAGAAACAACTGTGGGTCTACTATAAGAAGAGATAACAGACCAATTAAAGACTTTTGCAAAGAAGATTAATTTCAACTCCATTGATAAAGTATCTTTTTGTAATCTACAATCAAAATGAAGTAAAGTACTAACATCACACGAGAGAAGAAACTAATTTTTTTTGATAAATTGCTCATATATGCACTACCTACTGATACGCTTTGTCTTGATATAGATAAAATGCCTGATTTTATCTGAAACTGTATAAGCAACTTGACTCCAAATCTTCGATTCACCTATCAATTCTGACTCCTTGTGTATCTTCCCATTATTATGTTTGATTACGGTTTCACCATCTAATAAAACTTTTTGCACCATTGGATCGAAAACATCACCTTTCAACTTCAGATCTCTCATTTGGTAAATCAATGCCATCGTTTCATCCTGAACGATTTTCAAGATTTTTGAATGAATAAGCATTGCGCCTTTATTATTGGAAGTGATGTTAATCAAAATTTCCTGAAGATTTTCTATCTTCACACCATCTGGAACTCTGGTGATGATCTTTTCCAGTTCAATGTTATTGCTACCAGCTTCCATTATTAGCAGCTTTATGAACTGGGGCTTGTCTGCTGAGTATTCGATCAAATGCTCAAATAAATCGGAGTCTTTTAGAGATAAAGTAAAGTTGATAGCATACTGAGGATCATCCAACTCATTTATAATCAATTCCAACGCCATCCTGTTCTGCCCAATTCTTGAGTACAAAAAAACCAACTCTTTGGTCAGTTTCTTCTCCTTACAAATCTTGATAGCCTTTTCAATGTCATAGTTTTTGTATCTTTGCAAGAAGGCTAGTAGCTGGGAGGAGTTGAATTCGGAATACAATCTCACCATCTCATCTTCAAAACTAGTCGATATGAATCCAGCAGTATCGAACAATCTTTGCAAATAAAAAAACGAGACAACATCTAACTCATTTTGCTGTAATAAAATCACCATTTCACTTGGAATCAATTCATGTCTATTCTCAACTAAGATTTCCACCCTCTCGGACAATTTTTCCCTCAAAGACTCAATCGGACAGAACTTGAGCTCATCTTTGGTCAAATCAATGGATATCAGCTCAGGTATATTGTTAAAGAATTCTTGCAAAAGATGATGATCAGACAAAAACTTCAAGATGTTATGATCTTTGGATTTGAATAAGTGAGTTGCAGCATGAGAAAACTCATGTAACTCCACCGATAAGTTAATATGTATATCTCTTAATTGTTCAGCTAATTTAAGAGAAAGGCCATCAGTATCTCCTTGATCGTAATCCTTAAGAATTCTGCCAATTTCACTATTCACCTCCGCAATGTCAAATAAGCTATGATCCCATTTGTCGATTAACTCCACCACTTTTACCTTTTCAGTTTCAAGATAATGCACTAGGAACTCTGTATAAATCTCAGAATCTAATTTCAAGTCTCCAGTCGGTATCTGATCCACAATTTCATCATATTTCGAAGCATTCTGAAATTTGACTAACCAGTGTTGCCAAAATTGCCGCAAAAAATCTTCATCATCAATCTCCTGTACTGCTCTCTTCAAAAACTGAGCACCTTGAATCCAATCATCATTATCCAAGAATTTTTGAATCTGCTTTGATGCGATCTCATCACATCTTTGCTTCGGCGGTATCAAGTCCTTGCTGATATCCCACGCACTCAAATAGTCATTTTTATCTAAAAACCAAGCCAATTTATCTGTCAGATTAAACTCCTCTACTATGATCACCTCATTGGCACCTACTAACGCCCACTTGTCATCATCAGTATGACATTTTTTCAATTTATAGTCATTCAAGCCCAAAGCATGGTAATTTTTCATTTCAACTTCATCTACAGAGAGGTCCTCCAACGTGATGCCGCTAATGATCTTCAATTCAGGAGGCTGTTGTTGGCTCGTTTTACCACCATTGACTGGTACAACGAAGTTTAACACAAGGTAGTCGTTATGAAAGTTTGATATTCCAGCTATCAAAGAGTCTTTCAATTGTATTTGTTTATCAATGTGAATTTTCTTCTCCAAGGAAGATGATGACCTTGTAGATAATATCGATCTCGTGTCATTGTTGTTGTTTTGTTCGATCAATTTGATGGACCAAATGGTGTTAGCCCAACCAACTAGTAAGCAGTTCCCAGAAACTTCAACATTGGGCCAGTACAAATCAGGTCTTGGAAACCCTTGGGGTAGTTTGATATCGTACAACTTGATCCTTGAAGTCAATTGGTAGAAATTCAAACCATCATCATTCATCCATATCAACAAATCTCCAAAAACTCTTATGTCCAAAATTGTGCTACCTGCATCTTCTAGTACCGTGTCTACTCTTTGGCCTAACCAGTTTTTAGTAGACAATATCACTTTCCCACTAGTACCGCCCGTTATGAAACTCTTTGAATTAGAGTATTGTCCGTCGATCACTATAGCATGAATTGGTCTCTTAAAATCAACAGCAAATATATCATCAGCATTGAAGATGGACCCTATCACCACTGTACCATCCATGGAACCCGTGGCAATATATTCGCCATCCGTATGAATTGACAAGACAGAGGCTCTATGAGCTCTAAATGTCCTGATCAGCGTCTTCATATCTGGTTTCATCATATGGACGAAACCTGAATGTGTAGCAAATACTACAACTGATTTGTGAAATAGACAAGCTGATATAGCATCCTTGGTAAAGAATGCAGCTGGAAGATTGGTGAATCTGGTATACTTGAGTCTTGGAGGTTCTTCTTCTTCGTCATCGTCATCTTCATCCTCATCCTCTTCTTCCTCTTCTTCCTCTTCCTCTTCCTCCTCTTCATCATCAACATCATCATCAGCTTCTTGTTTTTGTTCTTTTTGTGCTTTCTCAACCTCTTCTGACAATTCCGCACTTCTCAAATCTCCAATATCATCACCGGTATTGGCCACATCAGAAGAGGTGGCTGGCGTACTCTCTTCTATAGAATTGAGGTCTTCTTTCATCTGTGACAGGTAATGTCTACAGAGTATTTATTGGCTCTATCTAGACGTTCCAAAAAATCCAAAAAATTGAATGAAGCTCAAAAAAAAAAAAAAAACATCACACATATCATATATCATTGATATCAATCAGAACTTTAGAGCAAAGCTTGAGATGCCAACAGCTGTAAGAGGTATGTACGACTAATTTACTTGCTATTCGGATATCATAACTAACAAGGTGTACACTTTCTATACAGGAACAATGGTCCAATGGTAAGTTCATTTTGAAAGGAAGCAACTATTTCATCTCATTACCTTAATAAACTGACCAGCTTCAAAAAATCAAATCAGTGACCCATCAATAAAGGCGCTTATACTCCGAATCGACTCACAATCGCGAGATGTAATCATTGAAGATCTTGACGACACTCATCTTCTCATAGATCAGACCAAAGTGGATTATGTGAAGCAGGAGTTGAATAGATTGTTATCACAAAATGTCTATAATCCATTAGATGATGATTTAACGTGAGAGAAGATTTATTTGCATAATACAACTTCGTATCAATTCAGTCTATTTAAAAATGCTTTTTTCATTTGTTCAAATAATAGAACAATGTGTCACTGTCCATCAAGACTTCACTATCAACTTTATCTTTCATTTCATCATAAAACTCGTCATATTTCAATATAATTTTCTCCTTTATACCATTGACTAACGAATAGACAATCTCCAAGTCATCATCGATAAAATTACTGATTTGCGATTGGGTCTTGAGCAAGTCTGGTGTGATCGAGCTTTTGAAATCTTCAAAGATCTTTGTTATATCCTCCTTTGAAGTTGACTCGTCGATGGCAAGAATTGGTGATAAGAGATGTGTTGAACATTCATCTATATAGAGATGAATAATGTTTCTTAATTCCAATTGTAACTCATATTTACCATCAATAATGTTGTTGACATACCTAGGCACGGAGTCAATGATTTTTTGGAAGAAAGATGTCTGTTGTTTCTTCTTGCTCATTGTTGATTCTTTCCTGTTGATAAACCCAAATATTAAATGTTGCAATCCACTAAAATCCAAATTCAATTCATTACCGACATATGCAATATCAAAATCATTTTCAATGGTTTTGGTTAAAAATATAAAGTTCTTGATCAAATATAACTTCAAGTCATCCAAATTGGAATATATTTTTATATTATTTTTTTCAAAATTCTCTTTTATAGACAATATCAATAGATGAACGATGGAATTTGCTAAATTGGAAAAGACTTGATTATTAACCAATTGATAAATTTTGTTCAACAATTTGATCCCCTTAACAATAGGCGGATAATAAGCTTGCATCGAGTCGTTGAAATTGTCATCTTCATCAATCATGGACCCCACAGTGGTGGATACAATACTACTAGCATCGTTAAAGCTACTATTGATACTTTCGTCGTCATTGTCAACCAACTGAAATTTTTTACGACGACGTCCGATTTGTAATTCATCACCAGTAGACTTGTAATTGATGATATTGTTTTCGATATAAACATTGATTCTCAGGATCAATTTTTGTTGCATGTCATGCAATATTGGTTCGAACAACTTATCATATGAGAGTGAATCAAACTTCTTTGATTGAGCATTGCCTTCATCATCGTACTCATAGTATTTCTGCAATAATATGAGGAGCTCACATAACCTATCGATATTTGTCTCTCTCAATAACTTATTCTTACAGAGCTGATATAACGGATTCAACAAATCAACAAGCCAATCGCTTATTCTTTTGTAATTCAACTCATTATCTACAGTATCATGCTCCTTGTTGGTGTCATAAAATATCAGTTGGAAAAGACGGAATTCTTTATCACACAAATTTGTGAAATATTGGATTTGATCTTGGATATAGTGTACCAATGATTTATTCGCACCATTATATGAACTGATGTATTTGTGAATGATATTTGACAAAAATGGTTTTCTTATTTTGAAATACGTGGAATAACAATCATTTAACAAACCAAGGTATTCGTTTTCAGTTCCCAGTCTGACATAAATCTCATTGAGTAACCTCTTATATTTAGAACAATCATTTTCAAACTTATTATATATCAAGGCGTCCAAGGTGACAGAACTTATATGAGCAGAGTTCAACTCGTTTGATAATTTTTTGAATCCGTTGACCACATAGTTTCTTATCAAAGTCAACGACCTTACCATGCATTGCTTAAATCTGATTTGATAAATTTCAATTTCCTTGAAGTTTTGATTTTGTGGATCAAAGACAAATTTCAAGCAATTGTCAAGTGTCTTCAAGTTCATTTTGAATGCTGGATTGAATATATCTAATTGGTTTGAATTCAAATAGGCAACTATATCGTCTAATTTCAAAAATACTTCGAGGTTACTGTCCAACTCCTTGGAGATCTTGTTATAATTTTCTATCTGTGAAATCAATTGATTGGACTTCATTTGAAATTCCAAAGTTTGCAGTGACACTTCCTCATACCTTAACAGCAAATCGTTTAAGAATCCCTTTATTTCATCAGTCTCACCTAGGAATTGCTGATGTTGTTCCAATACCAAATGGATTCGATTTTTGAATTTGTAAATCTCATCGTTATAAATCAAATCGTTCAACAGTTCATCATCTTCAAATGAAATCAAGCTGTCAATATCAAATGAGTCCAAGTACTGTGTCCATAAATGCTCCAGTTCTTCATTGGAGAATGGAAATGTCTGGAGATCAAATCTGTTGCTCTTCACGCTGGGTGTTGATATGGCATTGGTGATCTCTTCTAATTTAGAGTTGTCCTCAATCAATGGAACATTTAAAGCTATGGATTTGACCATGGAACTCCTTCTTCCATGCTTAGTAGAAGATATGGAGCTGGCCCTTTGTCTCATGTTTGTCAAAGTTGGAGTCAGAGGAATCACCTACCTGAATTGATATATAAATTACCTGTCTTTTACGCTAATAAACCTTTTTTTCTACATTTTTTTTTGTTGTTGACGTTGTTTGTTGTTGTTTCTCGTTTGGTCTCTGTAGTCATTAGAATGGAAGATTAGATATTCAATTTATTCATTTATCAGCTGATAAATGACAATACAAAAGATAAACATTGGAGATGCAATGATGATAAAAGCTCACGGTTAGATCTAGATAATTCGAGTTTGATTTATTTAATATTGTTAATTCTGTTTCGTCCTGCGCCGATTTTTTAAAGAGCGTTTAATGATTCAGATAAATGGGTTGAGGGAGCTGATTTGGTAGGTACTGCGTTTGTTTTCAGGTATTGGAATTTTCTATTGAGACGACTGAGTTATAGGTCCCACTTGAAAGACGACACAAACTGGAGATGGAGGATGAAAAAATATCTATTATGATGTTATACTTTAGGCAACTTCACCTTCTCTTGTAAATACATGGTTTCAACAACCATTCACTTTCCTTCTGCTTACTTCTTTTCAATTCAAACTGTTCTTTCAGATCCTCATATTCGTCCATTTTACTATGTCTTTGCAATTTTTTCCACCTTTCTTGTAATACATCTTTTGATGGCTTGAAGAACTCAAACCTTGTGAACATCTTATTATCATCATCGGTCAATTTGTGAAAGAACCCCAACAATTCCAACGTCTTGACAAACTCCTCACCTTTACCATCATTGAAACGCGACTTGATCTCACTGATCCACAACTCTCCTCTAGGTATCAAGAGTCTATGCAGTTCTTTTATAAAATCCAAAAAGTTTGTCCCCATCAACAGTAAGCAAAATACCACTACTGAACATGATTCATTTTCCAACGGTACATTTCTGATATCCAGCACAGTGATCCTATCATTCAGTTTCTTCAAGTCGAAACTGTGTACTACAATGTCCTTTAATTGCTTCTTCTTCATCGTCTTAACAAATTCACCAACATCTTTACTCAATTGCAGCTCTCCACATCCCATATCGGCAATCACAATTTGTCTATTCAATCCAGGTAACCCACCAGGAGCATTGATCTGCTTCAAAGATCTAGTCTTGATCTGATTCACAAATACATCGACAGGGTTTTGAGGCCACGATTGTACTTGACTCTTGAAACCTTCATGATAAACGTCAAACAAAGATGGTTGTTCTTTGATCAACTCGAGCAGCTCTTCCGAAGTGATCGTGTATAACTTCTCATTGATGAACCTGAACCGAGATCCAGACAATTTGGCAAACATCTTTTGTTGTAAAGGCGTCAATTTGGTGGTTGGCAGAGGAGGAGTAGTAGCTTCCTGCTGTTTTAAAATTTCCAGTTGCGGTACTGGTAAAGACAGCACTTTCTTCTTCTGTTTTTTATTCTTTACTTTATCTGTCTCAACTGTGATAGTCTCATTCAGATCTAATTCTTCTCCTTTCTCTTGTTCCTCATCATCGTTGGTAACTTCTTCATGTTTACGTTTTGGAGCCAGTTGTGATTTAGAGATCCTTTGAAATTTTTCCTTATCTGACGGATTGGCATTGTGCTTATTAAGATTCTTCTTCTTCTTGTTCTTTTGTTTTTTGACACTGGATGGGGCACCGCCCATCTTTATGGTCTTGTTATCAAGATCCCAACCTTCAACTTCGAATAATGGCATGTTTGTTATCCCGTTATCAATTTGAATGTATTTAAGTGTGAAATTTTTTTTCCAAATTTCTCAATTTTTTTTTTTTTTTTTGTTTCAAAAAAAAAAAAATATTTCGTAAGCGATGAGATAGAGAGCTAACTATATATATAATATATCATTTCAAAATCCTCTTTCTCTTCCCATTTTTACCTGTGATGTTTCTGGTAAAAATCCATTCCTGTCCTTGAAAAACCCATGTTCCCTTTTTGTCCTTACCGCCCAAAGATATTTCGCTGTTCACGTAGTAGTCAATCAACTTGTTAAACAATTGCAAATCCATCGAGATGCCCGCGTTTCGCAGTGCAAATCTTTCCAAATATTTTGCCGTATCAAATTTTATCATTTCATTTTTGATACGGGTGATCTTCAACAAGGTCTTGATCAAGTTGTTGGCGAACAAGATCAAATTATCGACTTTGCAATTCATATTGCGAGTACATTTGATCAAATGCATAGTGGTCAATTCGTGTCGTATTTGATGAAAGATTTCAAATTTCAAATTTTTCAAACTATCCAGTGAGTGATTGTGTTTGTAAACTTTATTCTTTTGTTGCCAATCGTGATTTAAAAACAGTTTCTGTCCCAGCACATGATTCAAACTCTTGTACAAATGGACAAAGATCTCTTGCAATGAAAGTTTTCTCAGTGATGAGTTCAAACAATATTTGATAAATTCCAATTTCAAATCAGCCATTGTCATAGTCAAATCACATGGTTCCCTTTTGAACTCAAGTTCATTCTCGTTGTCTTCATCCGAATCTGAAATGACCATGATTTCAATCTGATTGTTGTCATCGTTGTAGATGGTCCTCGTCATGCTATGTTGACGATCTTTCTCATCATCATCATCGTGATTATCAAGCACGAGCAGTGTTTTACGGTAAAGACTGGTCAATTCACGATCTTCACTATCGCAGTACTCATCATTGGTAAACAACCACGGTTTTTGTAGAACATTTTCTCTATATTTGATCAAACGATGATATGTTTGCAATTGTATCGTCAAGTCAGCCTCGCTTCCCAACACTTCATAATTGGATACGTGCAACTCTTTCAAATCGCGGTATTGTCTCAAAGTGCCTTGTAATTTGAGAATACGATTAGTGGTATTCATGAGTGACAACCGATAGCTGTCATTGCCACTCGAATCTAACAACGGGATCTTGCAAGTCAAGTAATTTTGACATGATCCATCATCGATGAAACATAACATGAATTTCAAATCAGTGTTATGGAAAACACCAAGACATCGGCCATAAATTTCCAAGTTCACTATTGGATGATTCTCGAATAAGTAACAAGAGCGATATAGCGACAGTTGTAAATAAACTTGCTCAACCTTTTTCAATTGGTAGACATCCTTGATGAACATGGGCACTGGATGCTTATTTGCCATAGTAGGTGCAGCGTGGAAGAGATGTTGCAGGTAATAATTGATCTTGTTCCTACAAAACTGAATATTGGAGTCCCCGGGCACACAGCTTGGTGGCTGCCATTGCTCCAATCTCTTATTCATATATATCTATGTTGTTTGTGATGTTGATAAGAGTCTGATTTGTGGGTCTCTTTGTGATCATTTGTGTTGTTGTTTGTGTTTTACTTCTTTGATAAGGATTGGTATATTAGTACACGACTCCTACTTTACAACACAAATACTAAACAAAATCGGTCAAATGCGAAAATTCCAATAATAGAGAGAGAGAGAGAAAGAGAGAGAAAGAGCAAAAAAAGAGATAAGAGAAGGGGAAGACATGAGAAGAGAAGATATCTAAATCATAGCAAATAAATCATGTCCAACAACAAGAGAAGCCCCATCACATGTCATATTCTCGACACCACCTTAGGCAAGCCAGCACAAGATGTAACTTGTGCCATCTATCATCTTCCATTAGGCCATAACGCAACCACTGAGCAAGAATTGAAATTCGGATTGCTGAAGACTGATGCAGATGGGCGTATCAACCAATGGCACATCGACCCAGCCATGACTACTTCAGCTGGTGCTGGTGCTGCTTCAGCTTTAACTTCAACTCCTGGGATCGACATCGATGGGAATTGGTCATTGCAGAAAGGTGTTTATAAAATACGATTTCAAACGTCAAAATATTTCAAGAGATTAGATGATACCAATCGAACTTTTTTCCCCTTTGTTGATATAATCTTTGAAGTTGATGAACCTGGACAGCATTATCATGTTCCGTTGTTATTGGCTAACCATAGTTATACAACTTATAGAGGAAGTTAAAGAGATGGAAATAGGGAGAGAGGGAGAGATATAGAGAGGAAGAGAGGAAGGGAGGAAATTAAAGAGATCGAAAGAGGAAGAACAACACTTGAATTGGGGTTTTCCGGAAAAGGTTACCTAAATGAATAAATAGATCCATCTTCATCAAAATATCAAAATTGAATAGGATTATGTACAATTATTATCAAACTTGGGTAATAACGTTTATATTGTTCAATAAAAAACTGCAGTTTTTCAAATAAAAAGGGTGAAGCTGATAATTCTTATATTGTTAAATTAAACGTGGAAAGCTGATTAAAAGCTATAGGTAATATATAAATATATATAGTGGGAATTAATTATGATAAGTGTATATGTAATGTATATGTCTGTTGGAAAAATGTTGTTAATGATAGATATAATATATGCTGGGGGATCAATTGATGAATTGAGGAAACGGAGCACTTGCAAAGCCATGGTGTGAAATTTATATATATATATATATTTGGAGCAAGTTTAGTGCATAGAAGCAACATTAACAGTGGTATTGGAAGCACAATTTGGATATTAGCAGCAACAGCAAAATCTTGAAATAAAGCATGGTGGGAATAGCTAGCTTGGTAATGATAAAGCGAAGCAGAACTTGAAATTGATATTTTGATTGAATTAGAGTGAGAGAGTGCAGTGATATAAATTAGGTTTGCCTTTCTGCCTCAATTAGAGTGAGAATAGGTTGATATCTTTCGACCTCAGTTGAGATCCACCATTTTCTCAGACTATTTTTGCACTGCAAAAATTTGATAAGTCAAAATAGAATGATTGTCAATAAAAGCAACTTGCAATCAATAAAACCACAGCAACATCAATTAATCATGCACATTGACAAGGCCTCTTGAAATATAATTTATGCAAAGAAATGAGTATTACGCCTAGACAATTCATGAATCTCCATCATCTCTTTAAAATGATTCAACTCCAGTCTTATCTCCTTCACCAAATATGCATTCGATGACAATAACAGATAATTTCTCTTCAAATCAATGTTGAATCGATCATAATCCATTGGTGAATGAGTTTCATTAAGATAAATCTTGTTGGCAAAATTCACTTTTTTCTGAATAGATTGAACGTTGTTATTATCGTTGTTGCTATTGATATTACCATGTTTCAAATCAATATCGGCAACAACATTGGTGGTTTCATATGGTAGATACATTGGAGCAGTTTTCTTTGTAGCTGTTGTTGTCTTTAGCACAGACTTGATCTGCAACGCAGCACCATCCAGTAACGACGACGATGATAATAATGGCGGGGTTTTCAACGTGTTATTTCTGATAATCTCCAAATTCTCAATCTTATCAGCGTCATAAGAATTAGAATTTTGGAAACTGAGCAACATACGATCGAAATCTTCCAAATAACTTGATGATGTCTTGAAAGTTTTCAAAGAAGAATTCGAATTCTGTGATGAAATTGTTGAATTTCTCCTTAAAGATTTTTTAATCTTTAACGATTTACGACGTGTGGTACCGAGATCAGCACTTGCAAAATCAGGAAATGTTGTCTCACCAACTTCAATCAATTTGCTCAAGTAAACCTCTTCATCGGCATCAAACTTCATATATCCACCTTCAAATTCACTGTCATCGACTTTATCATTATTATTATCATCGTTATCATTCTTGATCATTATAATTTTCTTTGCATCATCATCACTCACTTTGTTGATGTTAGGATTTCCGGAAACAACACCATTATTATTATTATTATTGTTGGCGTTATCATTCGCAATTGATGTTATCGTGATATCTGGATTTTGTGAAATGTTGACATCCTTTTCATCATCTCTATGGAAACTGAGAAATGAAACAGAATCTCCTCCTCTCAATTCCCTACTGAGACCAATTAAAAAATCATCATCGTCATCATCCTCTGTAATTTGTGGTAAGAAATTTGTTGGTTCTGAGATGGAGATCAGCTCTTCCTCCAATGCAATTGGGGCGACAACGACAGTAGCAACATGCTGACTAGGAGGCTCTTTGGACGTTGGTTCAATTTTTGAAGCAACAGTGATTGATGGGCTAGTAGAAGCATCAGAATGCGGAAACACAGAAGAAATATTAGCCTTGGTTGTTGTAGTTTTTGTTGCAACAGCAGCTGCTGCTACTTTCTTTTGTTTTTTTTTGCTACTCTTACCAAACAATTTGTGCACAACTTTATCGATAAAAGATCTCTTTTTGACAACGGGTACCGAGGAAGGAGGATTAATGGCAACAACAGCTGTTGTGGAACCTACCGTTTGTGTAGTCTTTGATCTTCTAATCGGGTCCATCACTGTGTTAATCCGTTTTTTACCACCAATAGTATTATTATGATCAGCAGCAGCAGCAGCTTCTTTATGTACAAAAGTGTTCTCTTCTCTTTTTAGAGTGAGTTGTGACTCGTCATTCTCCTTGATGATACCTATTTTGCCATGATCAAGCAAAGTATCCTCGATCCGGCCATACGTCAACACCTCACTTGGTCCTGTGACAGTAGTAGTAGCAGCAGTGATATTATTGATGTAGTTATTAACGGTCAACTTCTCATCATAACTGATGGAAGATGCAGGTGTATCATCCACGTTTGAAGGAGTGGGCGATGATGACGAATTGTTCAACTTATTCAACGACAGATTGGAAGAAGACGATGAAGATACCTGTTGTTGCAATTTAGACGAGTTGGAACCTGATAAAGATGCAGTAGAAGAAGATCTGTTTTGTTCATATTGGATGTCCATCGGTGGTTGCAATTGTTGTATCACAACATTTTGTTGTTGAATCATGATCGGGTTCTGGAATGACATCGAGTTCCTCATGCCAGCAGCACCTGGATTTCTTCTCAGTGGCACTGGATGAGAGTTGGTGACGAGATTGGGCATAGATGGGCTTTGAAGTAAACGATGTCTAGTTAGTTGAGGTGGTTTTTGAAATGGAGTCAGTTGTTGTTGTTGTTGTTGTTGTTGGTGATGATTTTGATGCTGGTGATGATGATGATGGATTCTAGCTGGTCTGTTACGAGACTTCGGATTCTGTCTTGGAGTGAAGATCTCTCCATTGGGGAAATAAAAAGCACCCTTTTGTTGTTGTTGTGGAATTGGACTTTGTGGAGAGGTTGGTTGGTAGATATTGGGGGTCTGTTGTTGTGGTAGTTGTCGATGTCTCAACTGTTGTTGAGGAGATTGGTAGTTGTAGGTGTAGTTTTGTGTCGATGAGTTTGATCTTGGGATGGATTGCATCGAATTGGATCTTGACAAAGTGGTAGCGATGTGGGGAATTTTTGACCTTGATTTACGGATGAATTTTTCATCGATATTGAACATTGCATTGGTTGACAAGTCTCTTGGTGTTTGGCTCAGCAGCAATGAAGACAGCACAGAAGAAGTGTTTGAAGCAAAAGAAGCGATAGAATTTCTCCTCGAACCGCCGTTAAAGCTGGTGCTGCTGCTTGTCATCAGAGATCGATCCATGGCTGGCGCAAAACAAAACAAAAAAAAACAAAAAAGGAATACTAAGTGATAGCGAAGGTGGTAGAAAAGAGCAATGCAGGGAGTGATGAGGGAGGGAATATGATGATGATGATGATATCTTAATTGATTATTGACTAAGTTACTTTGAAGTTAATTAAAAAAGTGGTTTGTTTCTTTGTTTCTCTCTCAATCTAAAATTAGAATTTCGGTCTTTTTTTTTTTTTTTTTTTTTTTTCGTTTTGAAATTTTTATGAGAAGAAGAAGAATTGAAGGGAAAATTCTTCTCTCTTTAGTTGATAATGATTGTGAAACGGCGATGAAGAAAATTAGATAAAAGGAAAATCACACTAGATTTCAAGTATATATATATATGTTTATATGATCAGATGAGAGTTTATTCTAGTTATTTGATAATAGAGATGTTATTTCAAAGTGTATACGACGAATAGTTGACTAGAGGTTATAAAAATCAAATCAAACAAAATAAACAAATACAAAATCAAACGAGAAAACAAATCAAAAATACAGTAAACATTGGAATGGCAGGCGGCATTAACCATAGGGCTTGTTGAAAATTGATAGAGTAAGAGAGATAGCAGCAGCAGCCATAATAGCTGTAAGGAACACTGTTTATATTTACTGTTTGCCCCATTCAGTTTCCCTCCCCCCAATATTAAACAACGCGCCGACTCATGCCGAGTCTTTCGTCTAATTCAAATAAGAATATATCCAAATATGGTAATTACCATTTATGGGTCAATACATATATCTTTGACTACTTCATATATAGGTAGTGTAAGAATACTCAAAATGTGTGTCATCAATTGTGTGTACTTTATAGCATATCATATCATAAATCGCCGGTATTCCCCATTTCAATGGCTTTATAAAGGGTGGTGAATATAATGATATTTGCACATATATACCATTCTTGAACTTTTCCACCCTCAATGTGTGGCTTGTTTTGTTTCTTCAAAAAAAATCCCGTTTGAATGAGAATGGCCAAGCCTTAATCTCTCAGCCAGCCCGTGGGCTCACCCATATATATATATATATCCATGCACATTTTTAATTGTAAGAATATTAGCACAAGGAATAAACAATTCATATATACAAATAGCTGCAGCAAAGAATAAATCACCATGTTGTAGCAACTGTTAAAAATTTAAGTAAGCCAAGATGTACGACTGGCAATGATATGGGATATAACCTTCCTTCTAACTAACTCAATGGGATGCAAAAGAGCTTGACTACAACCATTCCTGTTGGTTCTATTGTATAAAGTGGTGAGGGCTCCACTTTTGGCCAATCTTGAATCGTTATTTCATAAGGTCCACTCTCCCCCTTGAATTCATTAATGGATTTTTTCTGTTGATGAACTTGGTCTAATACATATGACAGATGAAAAAATACAGTAAATTTGGGCATCAGGGGGATCTCAAGATACAGATTTATAACTCCTAGTAGACTACAAAGTAGATACACGTTTTACAATTTTCAAATAAAGTAAGAGTACATCGAAATCATCAAATTAATTATAGAAATTAAGCCTTTGAAACTGATGGGTCCCGATACCGAAAATCCAATACCAAAAGTTAAGAGAGAGAGAGATATAATCTTATTGCCTTACCTCGTATCCTTTCATCCATTCATCATTAAAAATTTATCTTTTCGTCATTTGATATATATAAATATCATGAAATCTAAGTACTGAATAATCACTAAGAAGAGTATCCATCTTATCGATCTAGCCGAAATCTCACTGATGAGAAACATCCCTTCGATATGAGAATGGTGTGAGATGATTGTGCATTAAGTGATCATTGTGACAAAGTATGAATGAGCATAATCACTCAAGTTTTGTTCTCAGATGAAAAAAAACAACATCACCTTATCTCGCTCAATCGACACCAGCCGCTTAAAACAATTTGCACATGTATACATGCGATATGAGTCAAATATCTTTCAACTTCTGTAACATTATTTTTATTATTGTTTTTTAGTTGATCTCATTGTCATTCATCAAACCGCTCAAACAATTTGTACATATATATGGCCTTGCCTTATATGCATATGATCATCGGTCGAGATTCAACATCTGACTTTCTTCTTCTAGTATTGTCAAGATGTGTCAACTAATCATAACCAATTCCCCTTTCGCCCCACAATGAAAGCGTGTGTGTGGTTTTTTTTTTATTGTATTTTCCTCAATGCTTTAACAACTTCTTAACCCATCCTTTTCTCCCCACCGACAATTGTGATCCACTTCCAACACTACCAGTGGCACTCACGCTCTTAACACAACCATCATGATCATCATCATCAACAACAACAACACTACTACTACTTTCATTCGATCTCAAATCGCGCAACACAACAGCTGATGATGCATGTGATGCATGTGATGCTAACTCTGATCCTGATTCTGATACCGTTCTTGACACAATATTATCATCTCCAAGATTCAACGATTTCTCCGATACGCGCACGTTGCAAGGTCCTCGTGTACCCATCATCATCACTGGCTGCTTCTCAACAACTTGTTTCAGTTTTGTACCTTGAGACAACGGCAGCAGCAGCAGCAGCAGCAGTCTTTGCTGATGTGGATGTGAATAAGTCCGTAATAAAGGGATGATGTTATTCACACTATGTTTGGAATGGTGATGGTGATGATGTTGATCGCTCTTGTTTGTATAACTCGTATTATTATCGTGAGTATTATTATTATCAAGATGATGCTCTTTGTTCGCTGTGATCGTGTTGTCATTATGTAAATTATTATTATTACTATTATGATGATGCTTGAGGTGGTGCAGTTTGGCAGCAAGGTTATGGAATCGTGACGATGCAGTAGAAGTTGTTGAAATATTTGAAGAAAGTGAGGTTGTTGTGGATGTTGCTTCCTTCGTATTCGAATTTGTATAAATTGGTTGTATAGGCTTGTTGTTTTTGCTGTTGTTTTTGCTGTCCTTATCATGATCTATTGTTGGTGGTGATGGTGATGGTGCGGAGAAGGAAGAGGAGGACTTCACCGAGGTTGCCGATGTCGAGTTGGTGGAATTTGAGTTCCTGGTTGAAGCAGACGACTTGGTGGTCTGTTTGGTCATTATACTATGTTGTCTTTCATCATTTTTGATGTTGATTGCACGATTGCTATCATCTATTGCAATATCATCGTTGTTATCATCTTTATAATACCGATCCAAATACTCTTCATAAATGTTTTCTCTCAACAATTGTAAGACAAAATTCTTTGCTTCAATCAATATTTCTGGGGAATGATATAAGATTTGAGTATTAACATTCTCTTTCATGATCAGTTGATAGATTTGAAAAGGTAAATTGATCTGCGAGGGCGAGTTATTGGCAATGTAATGACTAATGATGAAATGCCATTGCAGTATCAATTCCTCTTTGATCTTGTTAGCGTTTGCGGTATCTTTAATTTCATTACGAAGATATGCCTCTTCTTCTTCATCTTCCGTGAATAAATCACTTTCATCCTCTTCTTCTTCACTTCCAAAAATTTTAATGTTTTTTTCCCTCTTCTTTTCATCATCATCATTTTCATCATCGCCATTTCCAGAAACATATGGGTGATCAAAATCATTCCAACGGTCCTGATGCGATGTAATAGACTTTGCCAATTTCAAATTGACAAACGATGATAAATCTTCGTTATTATCCTTGGCAAAATCAATCTTATTGATCATATCACTACAATTCTTAATCTTATCTTCAATTTCTTGTCTCTGTAAGGCTTCATTATCCTCATCTGTTCGTATATTTGTCTTTGTCAAAAATGGAGATACCCCATTGCTGAAAAGCTTCAATTTTTTTTGTTTTTTACATTTCAAAATACTTGATCGTCTTTTGAAAAGTTGATTCCATATAAATTCATATTTGTAAATCTCCACAAGAAATTGTAAATTCTCCTCACAATGGCTCTTACTGACATAGTCTTGAAAATCCTGAGGTGTCGAGATTGAATTGATGATTGTTGTCGGGAGCAAGGTATTGTTTTCATCTAATTGTTGTTCTTGTTGAGAATCATTTGCTATTCCTCCCATAGAGTAGTTGTTGTCAGAGATGGCGCGTATACAGCATGCATCAACGAGTTCTTCCAATGAGGGAGGTGGTGGTGATCGTGCTGGTGACAGAATTTGAGGGTTGTAAGATAATGGTGACAAGGGATCATCTGTGTCTAGTATGCTACTACTAGCCATGGTGAATGGTGAGTGATCTATAAAAAGTGATAACAATAATGGATATTTGAAAGAAATATGTTTCGATTTTTTATCATTTGCTTTTTTTTTTTTTTTGGCTTTTCTTTTTTCTTTGCAGCCGCCATCGAACACAATTTCAAATGAAATTGTTGGCAAATTGTGATTTGACTAAGGACAAGAAGATGTGTAGAAGAAGTGTTAGGTTATATTTAATTTATCTATGCTAAATTGCAGGTAGTTTCTTTGTTCATGTGTTTTTTTTTATTGTAATCCAAAGTCTCTCTTTGATGCTTGTTTCACTTATGTGTGTGATAGCCGATTATTTCGACAAAACGCAAGTGAAACATGTACACGAGAATCTCTACGATATGGATTAATATATATAAAACTTACAACATCTATAACAAACGAAAACTAGGGTTCAAGTATTTGATCTTATATATAGATATAAGATTGGAATGTTATATCAATATATCCATCTATGAAGATTTATCTTCATTCTTTGTTATCTATTTTTACTCCACAAATTGCTCTACAAATCAAATTGCTTCTAGAAGACTCTCTTCGAACCTTTTTTTTTTCTTTCTTTCTTTAAATATATATGTAGTGCGCAATATATCAAAACAAATCACTTCAATTGTGACAAATCATATGGCTTTTCAGTCAAAGTCAAGATATGGTTATACAATGGTAAAGTTAAAAATTCACTCAATTCAACTTCTCCACTGATTTCTTTTTTCAACAAATCAGCTACTAATTCATATTCATGTTTTTCACCTTCTTTTGCATTGCTCAACAAGTTAGTAACTTGTTCATCAATCAATTTAGATACAAGTTCCAGAGTCACCGTCTCACCAGTGTCAGCCAATTTAACACCATGTTTAACCCATGACCACAATTGTAACCGAGAAACCTCTGCTGTAGCTGCATCTTCCATCAAATGGTTGATAGGTACACATCCGAGCCCACGTACCCATGATTCCATATAATTGAGCCCAATAAACAAATTAACCTTAATTCCATCTCTTGTAATTTTAGCTCCTTCGATAGTGGTATCGCTTAATTGTTTCTCGGTAATCTCCACTGTAGATAATGGTTTGAAAAGTTGATTTGGTGTAGGCATATGCTCGTTAAATACCTTATTGGCAATAGGTGCCAACAGTGGATGTGCTACCCAAGTTCCATCATGTCCAGCCAAGGCTTCTCTCAATTTGTCCAGTTCCACATTCAGCATGGCAATACTGTTCAGTTGAGCATCGGTTTTAATTGGTATTTGCAGCAGCATTCCACCCATAGCATGAACACCTCTTAAATGACAAATCTTGATCAATCGTGTCACATAAGCACTCATAAATGGAACTTTCATCGTCACTAGACCACGGTCTGGTAAGATATGATTTGGATCATTACGTAGTCTCTTAATCGTATTAAAGATATAATCCCATCTACCACAATTTAATCCGGAAGAATGCAGTCTTAATTCGTACAAGATCTCATCCATCTGATACAGCAGAGGTAATGTCTCAATCAATACTGTGGCACTGATACTACCTCTTGGTATCGCTAAACAATCTTGCAGAACATTAAAGATATCATTCCATAATCTCAGTTCTAAATGATGTTCCATCTTTGGTAAATAGAAATATGGACCTTTACCAGATTCGATCAATTCTTTAGCATTATGCCAAAAATACAAACCAAAATCAAAAATTGATGCACTAATAGGTTCACCATCAACCAATAAATGTTTCTCCTCCATATGCCAACCTCTTGGTCTAACAATGATAGTTGGTACATGTCTACCACCACTACGATCGATTTGATAATGTTTACCAGTACTCTTCAAAGTGAAATCAATTTGATCTCTAATGGCATCATACAAATTAACTTGTCCATAAATCATATTCTCCCAAGTTGGAGAGCATGAATCTTCAAAATCAGACATATAAGTCAATACACCAGTATTTAATGCATTAACAATCATCTTTCTATCAGGTGGACCCGTGATCTCTGATCGACGATCCACCAAACCTGGTGATGGAGGCTTACATCTCCAAGTCTTGTCATCTCTAATATATGCAGTCTCTGCAAGAAATTTCAAATCTTGACCCAGATCAAGTTTTGATTGCACCTCCATACGGTTTTGGAGTAATGTCTTACGTGTCTTGTTAAAAGTACGATGAAGTAAAGTTATGAATCTGATGGCATCACCAGTGAGGATATCATGCGCTGTGGTGGTGGAGTTTTCATAATGTGGATTGGAATCAATGTTGCCAAAGATTTGTACACCATCGAGTGATCCGTATTTGAGTGATGAAGAATTAGCAATAACCATATTTGTAATAAATTTTTCTTCTTTAAAAGTATTTCTATTCTCGATCAAGAAGAGATGAGATGAGATCAATTGATATGGGGGATATATTCAAGGTATTTATATATACTCAATTGGCTGACCAAAATAAAAATATAGATCTCTCATGATATATATTATCAACAATCAATCAATTGATATCACTTTAAACGGCGAGACGGAGAAATTTGAGGGCACATTCCGGGCTTGAGGAATTGCATGGGCACAACATCATTTTCCCCTTTCAAACGAAATTTTTTTCATTCTACATATACAAACACGCACACTTATTAACTAACTAAGGAAAATTGAGAAATTATAGAAGAAGTCATAGAGATGGCCATTTAATTTAGATGAATGCAAAACTCCTTTGATCCTTATCCAACTTTCAACTTTCAATTATGATATTATTATCCCGGTACAGTTTTCAAGCATATATTTGCCCATTGAGATTCTTTCGGTTTTGGTTACAGCGTCCCTCCACGGAGAACCCCGCCATGCACTCTCTTTAATAAAAAAAAAAAAACCCAATTTTACAGACAGCCCCTGTTTGTTTGTTTGTTTGTTCCCATAACTCGTTGTAAGTATAATATATATATTCATTTTAAGGATGCTAGATCAAAGATGAGAAGGATTTCCCAACTTGATAACCAATGGTATAATCTAGCTCATAATATTTAGCTCCTCGGAATACAATTTTAAAAAGCTTTATAATTTGAGAGCTCTCATTTTATAATACCGTTTTAAGGAAAATGATCATGAGTAGTGCGAACCTTATCAAAACATCTCCAAATAGGGCTCTTTCTCACATACATAGGGGCTGGCGACGACTTTGAGCATTCACAAAATTGTGCCTACATAGCTTTCAGAGAGGCACGAGAAACCACACACTCACAATGGGTAACTGTGCATCGTCACCATCTTCGTCGAAGTCGCATCAACAACATCTGACCACCAAGAAACCAACCACGTACCAAAGAACTACAACCACTACTACAACAACTACAAAACCAACACCGAAAAAAAAGACACCACCACTGGCGGCCTCAAAGTCTAAAACAACGTTATCGAAATCTACTCAAGGTAGGTCATTGGCGGCCACTAATGACACTAAACAGAATGAAGAAGAAGATCTGAGAAAGGCTGCCGGTGAGGCGGCAATGAAAAGACTCGAAGAACAGAGGGCAAAGAATGGTAAATTAGGTCAGAATTTAGAAAAGGAAAAATTGAAATCAACACAAAGGATGATGAATGATGTACTGAAACGAAATTTGGAACAACGTAATGATAAACTGTTAGTTTACGATGACTAATTGATTTGTCAATTATATTATTATTACATCTGAGAAGAAATTGATCAATTGATTCCCGTTTGAAAGTTGATTGATATGGATACGTGAAACGGGCTGACTGACTGACTGACTAAATGAATGAATAAATACATAATTTTTCATCATGATTACAGTTTGGTTCAACTTCCCATTTACAAGACCAAACTGACTAATTTAAATCACATTCATATCACAAATCAGCCAGGTCTGTCTGTCTGAGGTTTCACCGAATGGAAACAAAAATCTCAGCGAAAAGGAAGGGAAACTGCCCACCAACCCAACGAGAGAATATATATATATACATATATATATATAAATCAAATCTTGATTTGCACTGATGAATATTAATCATGGAGACTTGGGTTGCTGATTTTCTGAATTGATTTTCCCATAATTGGTGTACCGTAGTTGGTGTCATTGACTGACAATTGAAAACTCCACATTCAAAATATCAAAGAGGTTATTTATATTAACGATGTTACGAAAAAGAGTGTCTTTTTTAAATATACATTTCAAGAAATGCTTTACGTTTTATTACCTATGTAAGCTTCACTTGGTATTGTTGAAATTTTGTTTTAAAAAAATTCAAATACCAAATAGATAGCCATCACAATTGGATGATAGCATCCTCTATAAAATCCAGACCAGCTCTTTGATCTGAATTCGATACTGAATTGATAAAATGGTCATACTCCCGATGAAACAAAGTCTTGAGTGTCTCGTAGCTATGCTTTTGTTGGTACTGCCTAGCCACTTCCTTGGATATATACTCATGAATATTGTCGTTCATCCGGTATCGATTCTTATAAGCTTCCTTCAAATAATTAATACATCGCTGCACATCATTGTTCGGAACTGGTAAATTAATATTTCCTCTATTGATCGACCCTATAACTGGAGATGAAGTGTTGCAATTGAGCGGCGGACCAATAGCTTGCAAAAACAACATTTGGTCTTTGAAACCATTCAACAAGTCATATACAATGAGCATCAAACGATATTGATATGTGTACACTATGAGTTTGAAAAGAGTTGAAATGTCATCATTGGTATTATTATTGCACTGTTGCATCAAAGTCAAATATGGAACCAATGTCACTATGCATGAAAGATCTTTGCTCGATAATGAACCTTTTTGAATCAAACATTCGAGTAATATCTGGCAATACTTGTCCAACATAAACCAATTCAAATGATAACTCTTGTTGCTATGATGGGTACCACTACTGATAATCTGTATATGTGATACAATCAACACAGTGATCGGATACAATGGTGAAGTTGAAGAATCATCTTGGAATTCATTGCTCAATTGGTCAATCAACAAAGTTTTCAAAACTTGAGTGAATTTTTGATCTGCATCGTGGCCTTGAATACAGCAAGACATAAATTCATCCTCTATTATCTTCACCACTTTAGAAACATCTTCTTGTTGTAGCTTTTGTTGTGTAGTATTATCGGTAATAGAATTTGATGTGGTAAGCTTCTTTCTTAATTTCTCATCATAATTCATATCCAAATGATGCGAAATCTCCAATTTTGATCTCAACTTTGTAAATTCGCCAACATTTTTGATGAGCTCCGAACATGAGTAATTGATGAACTTTACAACCTTCATTGCAAAATGATAACACCATGTTTCATATTTGATCGAGACATGGTTTACCTCTCTTTCAAGAGACTTCAAGAGCTCTGAGATTAACATTTCACTATCAGCGAAATTCTCAACTGATAATTTTTTCAAGTAAAAGACATAACTGATGACGATTTGCACTTTGGAAACATGTTTGCCATTCAAGTCATCAAGATTAAACGAATTTGCAAAGATAATCCGATCGTTTGAGTAGAATTTGATCAATTTTGCCAAATATTTGTAAATTCTATGATCATCCCCAAGCCTAACAATATGTCTGGAGAACAGTCTCAAAAAAATCAATGACTTACGGATTTCATCATCATGATGATCTGAATCATCAAGCACAGTTTCTAACAACATCAACTCGAAAAACTCTCTTTGTGATATCCCAGCCATGTTGTTCCAGTGAAAATTGATTACATTATTCCAGTCCAACAAATTTCTTTGCACAAGCAATCGTGAGAAATCACACCATAAGGAAACCAATCTTGACACCTTAAGAAGAGCTGACTCACCATTTAAAGGAAGAAAAATTGTCATTTGCAGAGATAAAGTGCTCGTTAACAGGTGATAGAATTCTCCCAGCATGAAATCATCAACCAAATGTGATGCCGGTAAATGATAAACTCGTTCAACTAGATCACGGATGGCTGAAATCACACTTGACAATAGACGATCAAGCATTGATGTGGCATGAAACTTGAGCTTTAATATTTCACAAATTACTCTCCAAAGGTCAATTTTTTCAATAACTTTAATTTCATTGAACAGCAACACCTTATTAATGGTTTTTTGAACAAATTGACATCCTCGTTGTATAGTATTTGAATCCAATTTAACAGCAAGGATGGAGTTAAATTTCTCGACATATCTCCTCACAACATCTCTAATTAAATCCACAGTGATCTTCATCCCATTACGAAGATTCAACTCCATCAAAAGACAATACGAGTCGAAGGCGATATCAAGTCTTCTTTCCGAATTGAGTGTTGTCTTGAATAAAACATTTAACTGCTTGCTGAAATTAGCCTTGAAAATGTTGGAATTCATCAATAACACGTTGATCCTGTTCACAAGAATTGTATCTGAAGTGGAATCGGCATCTAAAGAGCTAATTGGCATTATCTTCTCCACCAAAGGTATCGCCTTCCTGTCAACCGGTAAGCTTGAAACATACTTGGTCAACAACTTGAAATAAGAATCCATAACAGTGTCGCTTTGATAGTGATGCAAATCAGTTATTTCATATTTCAATTTAGGAGTTTCTCTAGCTTCTCCTGAAAAGTCAGTAAACCCTGCAAATTTTGAATGGCTGATGACATCGTAGAGTGCAATAATCACTGAATCATCAAGCTTCCAACCTTTACATTCGAGTTCAAATACTAATCCGATGGCAGACTTCAATTCTTTTGTTTGTGAGTACCCAATCAACTTCTTTGTGCACTTCAAAACGAATACAATCAGCTTCCAGCTCGCCTCTTGTGTAAATGAGCGATATATTCTTATATATTCAATCATTTTGTGAATGTCGTTAGAACTTCCAAATTTTTGAAAGCTGTGGGGAATCTCTGACCATGTCAATATCAGTGGTATGTAATTGTTAACCATGCCGATTATCGATAGTGATTCGCTACTTGTAGAATTTGTTCCATTGAGATAGTCAATGAAAGATTCAGGCAACTCGCAAACAAAAATGTATTTGAAGTAAGATCGAATGAGTGCAACAACAGCTGTTTCAATTTGAGCTGTAGTGCCCTCTTCTGAATGATAATCCAGTAAAATCTTATGGCAAATAATCAAATCTAAAACCATCAATGATATCAATTTCAATATGAAATTTTCAGATTGCTGTCTTGTGTCAATCGCAAATCTCAAATTATTATTCACCAAAATATCTGTTGCTTGTAATAGTTCCTGTGCAATGTTCCTCGTGTATTGTGATGAAATTTCCTTCGTGTTGATTAGCCACTGAGCGATATTGTAAAAGAAACTCACTTTGTCATTATCCTCTTTCAATGCACCTGATTTGTTTTTTGACAAGTAACTTGTGAGATAACTCATACATTTCCTTAAAGATTTTGGAGCATCGTTCAAATTGACCATCGATAGCGTTACTTGAGTGTCATTTATTTTAAAACGCACAACATCCGTAGCATCAGATTCTAGACACATGAGTGGTTGCAATTTTTCAATATTTGCCTTGTGCAATCTTGGTAAATGGTCGATTTTGTATAGAGAGCTTGCAACTTCCTCATGACCTTCGATAAATTCAATGTCGGAATCGTCCAGTGGAATCTCATAAATTCTCAGTGGTTCCAATGGATGTAAATTCTCTTTCGAGGATGATTTCTTGGCTCTCGCAAGGGCGTACTTGTGACTTTCGGTCTCGATTTGTGTCGTATATGACAGTGGGGCTCTCGAGAGCGAATGAACTGAAAGGTTGGGAGCCAACCCATAGAAATTTCGATTACGTGCTGGTTTCTTTCTATCTTTACCTTTCATCTGATGGAACGACTCTGATTCATCCAGAGCCTCTTGTGCAGCTTCTCTTGTTGTATCTCCATATGGCTCAAGTTGATTGAAGTCTTTCATGAATGATGTGCGGTCACGGGGTTCAAATTCCCTGAGTGGCTGTCTCTTCTTCGTGCTGCTCACTGTTCGATCATTGTCACCTAGTGGTAGTCGTGATTGAATAATTGATCTCGTTTTTCCAGTGGGGTTTCTGATTAAAGCAGCGCCCCCCTTCCCTCGGCTCCTGCGATATATACGTTTCTTGTCAGTACTCCAAGTGCTAGTTCCGATGTTACTGCTTTTATGTGAATGAATTCTGCGCCTATTGTGTGTCTTATTCAGTTTTCTATTGGAAACCCTGTTATCACTCCTTGATCTACTCAACATGTAATCAATGCCACTAGTCCTATCTTCCTCTGCCAGCCCGAAAAGATTTGATCCCAAGTTTGAGAAAGGCCCTGAAATGTCCATGTCGGAATCATCCTCATCTGGATCTTCATTGCTGAGACCTGAGTCTGAAGATCTTCCATCTGAAATATTGAATACCGATGGTTTCTCTATACTATTGGTATCCTCTACTAAGTTTTGTTCGAAGTTTGGCTCATAATTTTCAATCGAGATATCGTTATCATTAATGAAGTCATCAAACGTATCGGAATGATGTTGCAATAGTTTGCGTTTCTTCCTTTTCGCCACACCGATTGTTCCGCTCGCATACACCGTTTGTCTTGGATGCGAGACTTTTTTAGTATTATGAACCAAGTCACCCTGTGTCTTTAGATATGAAAATGGGAGTACACCTTTCAATCTCTTTCTATCTCTCCTCAACTCTGTGGTTTCATCATCAGCTGAAAGGGTCTCCTCTTCATCATCAGACGAAGAAGTGGCACCCAGTAGCTGAGAGGAAGAATATGTTTCTGAATGAATATTGCTTGGAACCTCAACCTGTTTTTGATATTTCTTAGTGTGTTGCTCCAAATGCGACTGGAAATTGGAAAATTTAAACTTGGTATTCTTAAGGCTGGGATTTTTCGCTCGTTTATCATCGTATAGCTTATCTAATTTTTTGAATACTTCCTCATCTGGAATTCCACTAGCCGAGTAAGAGTCAAGCTCAGTTCTCGTCAGCAAGCCCAAATAGGCGCATAAGTCAACCGTATATACATGGTTTTGAGAGAACTTTCTTTCACGTAAGGATCTTCTGGCTTGTTGAGCATCCTCAGCAATAGCAGGAGTAGCTGGATGTGCCAAATGAGTCGAAGTTGATTCATTTTTTGGATCGTTACCAGCTGAGTCTATGAGTATAGCTGCCTTTGATCTCATGTGTTCATCCGTTGTTTTCGCCCCTTCATTAGTTTGCATGGACTCCGATGTATCAATAGCAATCAGTTGCAAGTCTTCTCCAGAATTTGGGAGAGCAAAGTTGGAAACTGTAGCTTTTGTTTCGGCTGATTCACTGGCTGATTGCTTGAGCGGCTTTAGAATATTGGACTTCTTTGTCTTCACATGGGTAGGAATGGTCTTTCCTTTACTCAAAGGTATAAGATGATCTACAGACATTTTCGTCTTATCTCTTGAGGGAAGGGATGCGATGACCTTCACTCGAGAAGAGCTGTGAGCATCCTTTGAATGTTTCTCTTTCGTAACATAAGCTGGAGGATTGATGGTTGCGACTTCGGTGTCATCCTCTATTGTATCATAGAAGCTCTTCCCCTGTCTCTTCGACTCATATCTTTTGAAGTCCTCAACATATATCTGGAAAGTTGGCTTGGTAAATTTGTGTCTCTTGATTCCCTTGCTATCGTATTTTTGTTTTTTGTACAAATAGACTTGATTCAAATGATTCATAACCTCTTCATCAGAACTCGTTTTTGCGAGTTGCTCAAGATTGTTTTCCATTTCAAGGCCCAAAAACTTGCAAAGGTCCACGGTATAAACGTGCCGTTGAGCAAATGTCTTTGATCTCAATTGACGAAAGCTGAACAAGGGCGTCTTCTGTCGCACGGTATTGTAATTGCTCTTATTCAAATTCTTGCCATGCAACACAGCGATCGGACCCAATTCCACGTCTGAGTCCGGCACTTCCAGCACTATGACATCCTGCTCCATCTTTTTTGATAGCTATATGAGTCAATTATCCTTTCATTAGACTCGTATAAAGCGACTTTATCTTACGCGGTCTCATCTAATTGATAGCATCGCCAAAAAATCTAAAAATCATGTAAACAAAAAGAAAAAGAGAAAGAAAAAAGAACCTCAAATGGAAAAATCACTCTTTGGACTGGATCATCTTCATTTAGTAGCACCAACAACTTTAATAGAACGCCATGTCTTCAACGCTCCCAAAGAGACAATCTGTAAGTCTTCCTTTATGCATAATTTTTCAGGCTACAGCAACATACTGACATAATTCAAATTTAGCTCAGTACAATTGAGTCGAGTGTTACAAGGCTCCTTGTTGCAACCAAGAAGCTACTCGAGGGTCTTACCCAATGGGCGAAGCACGCGGCATCTGAAAATGATGTTTCAGATCAATATGTCAATTTGGGAAATGAATTCAAGGTTGCCTGTAGGGCTTTTTCCAATGCTGGTGTCGATGTATCTGACTTGGGTGATGTTCCTCATTCTTTACGATTAGTACTAGAGGAGGCTCTTTGTGAAGAGCCGTCGCAAGAGAGTTTAGACAAGTTTTTGCCCATCATAAGGGAAATAATAGTTAACTTGTTACAAAATTTGAAGAAGAAGCAGGCCACTGTGAAACAATTACAATTGCAAAATTCGAGATCGGTCTCAGGGCCATCCACAATACCGATTCAGTCCTCATCATCGACGAGCTCCATCCCCACAATACTTGAGCCTCTGAATTCCTCTGAGAGCTTGAATGATAACTCGCGCAATTTGCAATCACCATTATCCACAAACAGCAATGCGATGAAAACAGTGATAACACCACCGCCTCCAAAACATCAGCGTCTGCGTGATTCGAAAGATGCTTTATCACAACTTCAAAATGGTGATTCCTTAAGAAGGCGAGCATCTAAAAGATTTTCAGCATATCAGTATGCAAAAATTGCAAATTTTACACCAGAAAGAGAGTCAGAGTTGCCTGTTAGAATCAATTCTCTGGAGGGGCGAGGGGAAAGAACACCGACCAAAGGGTCTCCTCTTTTGAACAATGGTGAATCAACAATTGAAGACCAGCATATATCACAAACACGGGATGGTGATGATAAAATTGATGATACAATAACAGTTTATCTCAAAATAGGTCAAAAAGTTAAAAAAGTTCGTTTAAATGGTAGCTTGACAACGGCGTCCTTGAGACTATTATTTGTCGAAAAATTTGCCTATTCACCAGGTGGATCATCATTCCCAGATTTATATATACAAGACCCCAATTCGAATGTGGCATATGAATTAGAGAACTTAGCAGATATAAAAAATGAGACAGTTATATCTTTGCATGACGTTGATTCTACATCAAATTCTGGCTGGAAGAATTTGGAGCCTAAAATCAGTGCTTTAAGCACACGGGTGGCTGAACTACAACAGACGTTAGCTTCATCATTCGACGAGGTGACTAAGAATGCCAAAAAACAACTTGAGGATAACCGAGCCCACGAGCCCGTCAAGGAAGTGCTCAAGGAAAAGACGCAAATCTCTTCAAATATCGATTTGAAGGAGCTTGACAACATCAAAAGAGACTTGTCAGTTATTAGACAAGTCAGCTATGACAATCAGACCTCCTTCAAGAAATCTATGAGTGATTTATTGGAAAAAGTGAAAACTTTCAAAGAATCTGCATATGACGTTTCAGAGTCTTCAAACAGGCTTTATATGGCATCTTGCAGAACTAAGCTCTCAAAAGAGTGTGAAGGTTTGCTCACTTCTACTGACGATTTACAAGATGTGATAGAGGCACTTCGAAAAGATGTTGCTCAAAGAAGAGCTAGACCTCCAAAAAAGCAATTGAGTTTTGTTGCCAAAGAGTTACAAACGTGGAAGCTGCAGTTGTTATCTGTAAATGAGTACATCTCGGTTGAAAAACAAAATTGGAAGAAGATATGGGAAAGTGAGTTGAATACAGTCTGCGAGGAACAACAGTTTTTCAACTTGCAAGAAGAGTTGGTGATGGATTTACAAGATGATCTAGACAAGGCGTTTGAAACTTTTGAGTTGATTGAGGAGTGTGCTGATCAATTGAGTAAGAATCCTAACATGAAGGTATTACCAAACTTACCAATACCTGGCCCTGGCGAAAATTTGAACGATATACGTGAGCATCTTTTATCAGAGGTTGTCGCTTTAAACCCCAATCATGAGGGGAGGGTTGCTGCTATAGAAAGGGCAGAAAGGTTGAGAGAGCTCCAACGAGAAATCTCGTTAGCTGATAATTTCCAGGAAGAGTTAGGGGGATTTGTGGAAGGCAAGATGTTAAAAAAAAGTGGTGGAATTGAGGAGATGGAGAGGTTGAGAGAGTTGCAAAATAGAGAAAATTTGGGATTTTTGGATTAAAGTGGAAGAATTTGTAAATTTGATCATTTGCGTGCACGATTATGCAGCTCCATTTTGTTGAAGTTGCATAATACCGTGCGTCTCTACAAAATCTGCTACCCGACCAAATCAATTCCATATTGAGCTGGGCAAAATCAGGTGGACTTTCACATACATCATTTAGATAGGCGTGATATGATGATCCAATACGCTTACTAAGAGGATGGGTATCTTTTTCGGAAGTCAGTCAATGAAAGAATTTTGCATGAGATCAACTTTTATAGTAAATTATTTTCATAAACGATATTTGACACAAATGTATAAGGCCTTAGGTTGCTTGTCTAAATTTATACTATAAATATATAGAATTATTGTAATTCCTCTATCCAGTTTTCTAGTGGACAAATTGAAAATCCAATCTTTTATTACCTTCATCTGTTGTATTTCTAATGTACCAATCTTTTTTCTCAGATGACATGGCGTTCCATTTTTGAAGCTTCCATCTGTTTCTTGCAACATAATACAGTTTTATGCATAGTATGAGGCATAATAAACCACAAATTACGGCAAATAACTGCATGTTACCTCTAAGATAAAGCGGCTTATCGCCCTCTCTATAGACTTGAGTATTCCACATGGAGCCTGCTTGTACAAACATGTCATAAAGTAGAGCTGAAACAGCTCTTATTCTAATCGAGTTAGAGTTTCTTGAGCACCATAACACGTTGATGGCATAAATGTAAGGAACGGATAATGCTACAGTGGTGATTGCCCATGTCAGCCACTTCTGCTCCATCACACCGGGCCACCATGATAATGCAGCGAGGCATGGGATGGACCATATTGGATTGATTAAAATCACCCAAGCCCGCTGGTTTAAACGACTGGAGACGTATGTCACCAGAAATAAGGTTAATCTATGAGCGACGTTAGTGGGAATGGTAAGAGCGTTGGTGACAAAAGTGGGAAATCCCATCAGTCGCAAGTTTGATGTGAGGTAAGCACCTAGAACATCGTCGGTCGCAAAAGCAATGAGACCTAAAGCATATATTGGCCAGAGATCATAATCGAAACAGTTTCTTCAAATTGGTAACATTTATAGCTTGCCTATTGTTCATTTCTCCCTTTGATGGATCATCTCTCAAGACTCCATTGACAACGATTTTCTCCTCGTGTTCTGTGAACCAACCTTTCTTATTCCACGGTTTTTTAGTTTGAACAGCACTAGGGACCATTAAAAATGCACTTGTAACTCCAATAGCAAAAGTGAATAACCCTTCAATGAGGAACAACCATCTCCAACCAGCCATACCTCGAACACCCCTCAATCTTAACAATGCGAAGGCAAGCAATGCAGTAAATATGTCTGTCAACGAGAGTGATGTCCAAAAGAGACTCAATCTGAGAGATAACTCATCGGACTTGAAAAATTAGGTCAACCAAAGCACTATATCCAGAATAAAGCACCTTCAAGTATAGAAATCAAAGCACGAGTAGTGTAAAAGGATTTTTTACGTTGCATGAACAGTTGTGAGAATGCGACAATGGACCATAAGATGATTTGTATGGGAATGAATCTATCGGCGCCGACTTTTTTCGATATCATACCTGAGCGTAATTCGGCAGCTAAGAAACAACCATACGAAATCATGTTACCATAATTGTATTCATTTGTTGTCAAGTTCAAATCATCCAACATGTTATCTGAAACTGCTTGTTTGATATTACCTCTGTCGACTTGCAAATCAACAAACATAAAACATGCCAAAAATGTAACTGCTTGTTTGATATTACCTCTGTCGACTTGCAAATCAACAAACATAAAACATGCCAAAAATGTAACTTTCCAGTCCAATTTGCGAATCAATTTGCGTTCTTCTTGTTGAGTCCATTTGAAATCAAGGTCAAATCTTTCACGACACTCATATTGGCTTGATTCGTAAACATTTTTCCATCTTTAAGCGACTACTGGATCAATAAAAGGATTGTCAGAATCCTTAATGGATTCGATAGCGGAGTCTGAGAAAGATTCAACCTCATTGACTTCGGTCGTAGATGTTTTGTCAAACTTGGCATTGATATCGATTATTGAATTCCTGTCGTAGTTTACAACCATAGCGCTTTCTTAATATTCAGAATGTCCAACTTCACGTTGCTAAGGTGCTGCTTTGACGCTCATATACTTGAACAAAGATATTGTCATATTTCAAAATACATAACCACAATCAAATACACAACTGTGACAGTATTGATTTTTGTGATGGGGTTTTCACAACCGCTAATAAAAGCTCTAGATTTTGTACAATATCCGCGAGTCAGGAGATATTAACATCAAAACAATTTTCATGTGGCTTCAATATTAAAAATGCCTAGCCCAGCACGTATGCTTGAACTCGTGTTGCCTCTATATAAAAAAATGCCTAGCCCAGCTCCTATGTTCAAATTCGTATGGCATTTCCCAATTGACATATATTTGACTATTCCCTTGTAGCTTTGCTGAAATATTTGGGGAGAAACTGGTTTAAGAAAGAGGCGCGCTCGTAGACATCGCCTACTGACTTGTCATTGTCAGTCTCAACAACCGTCTTTCGTCAAAGAGGCTTCAGATTCCGAGCAAATATCTCATGAGTGTATACCAGAAATAGATATCCACTCTAGTGAACCTGTTGGGACTTTGAATTATTGGGTTGATAATAGTCTTATTGATTTGGACTATTATACCACCAAAAAATTTGGTGAAGTATGTTGTTCCTCCTCTTTACCAACATTTAATTGAAGTGGATTCATTATACCACCAAAAAATTTGGTGAAAGATGTTGTCCCTCCTCTTTACCAACATTTAACTGAAATGGAATCTTGTGTAATGGTTATTGGGATTATGCAAAGTTCTTTGTACGAGGGAAACCCGTCAAAATTTTTAAATATAGGGATAAAATAAGAATATTAGAAATTGTCCTTCATCAACAGCTCTACTACAACCTTGAGACATTCCTCCGTAACAATCGCATACCACATCTTGTTCAGGTCTTGCATATCTGTCTCGACACCATTCAACTTCAAGACAGCCCAAGCTTCGCGCATGATTTCGTGACAAAAATTGACAAACTCAGACTCACCAAAGTCATTCCGCGCCAAGCTCTTTTTCTTCCTGTTGATTGTAAATAACTCGATTGTGTTCCTTAATATGTGCAAGGTGTTTACCAAGTTGAGCTCCATATAGGAAATGCTGTTCGACCTGATTAATTGTTGGTGCATCCTTGTTTTGAAAAGCCAAAGCAATTTGGAATACAATTGGTTAAAAGTTTTTCCCTGAAATAAAATTCCACCATAAGAGTCATGAGTTTTGACAACGTTCAAGTCCTTCATGTCAAGAGTTAAACCACAAAATATCACATTATCAATACCATCGTTCTCCTTCTTGAGTGGTCTGAGCTTCAATTTGGTCTTGTCTTCATTGATTTTCACTTGAAAATCACCAAACCCCATCTGTGTCTGCTTCAAAACTCTTTGAATTTGAACCGCATTAGTTGAAATGACCATGAAATCGTCGGCAATACGTAATAAAAGGCTTTGCTCGTCTTCTAATATGTATCCCAAGTACGTCTCGATCAATTCATCATAAACGATATCGCAAAATATACCTGAGAGTGGGAAACCTTGAAAGATACCATTTTTTCTCGAATAGGTTTTCGTTTTCACTTGAACGACAGCATTATCCAACTGAGAATCGATGATGGACATGACATCACTATATTGCAAAATTACTGTCTTCCCTTGGTCAAAAAGATACCTATTCTTGAAGGATTCACACGCATTTTTAATTAAATCCAATTTTTCAAATTCTGATAAAGGAAGAAGAATACTTGAATTTTTGATTTTGTCCAAGTGCCTTCCAGCAGAAACTTGACGATATACAAATGTCTCTCCTTCTGGAATCAATATCTTTGCACACTCCTTAACCTTCTCTTTTGGTATTGTGTCGTAACACGACTGGGCATCAAATTTGATGTAATAAAATTCCTGTCGTTTTCCACCGGAGGCCTTCAATATATTTTCTCTGAATCTTGCAATTTTAGAGGATATATCTCCAATAGAAAAGCAGTATTTCTCGTTATTATTTTTATTCATCCTCGCCTGCAAGAGTATTTTTCTGACTGGCTTTACTTCATTGTTTAAATAACTCCAGTACAGAAATTTTTCCGAGGGTAAACCTTTGAATGGGGCATTGATGACTCTAAAATCCCTTGCTTTGGGCATAAGTCTTAACTTGCCTTGGATTTTATCAGACTCGACAAAGGATCGTGATGGATTCTCAGCTGTGGTAGAAGACAAATATTTGGCAAAATACATATCCATAAACGGTTTTGTCAATTTTCTCCATAAATGATGCCTGTAATATAGAAATGAATCCAGGGTTTCAGTCACGTGGAAGAAGCACGCTATAAATTTGCACACGAAATGAGAATGCATCCAAAATATGAAATCATGAAAGAGCTTTCTGCGCTTTATGAGATCCTGCTTATTTAATTTGGTGCACTTATTCGTCGATAGCCAGTCAATATCGGTGATTTTGATGTTGTCTAGCAAGCTTGATTTCGGGATCCTTGCTCGTCTCGTTGACAATATGTATCGAGCGATTTTTTGCATCACAATACGTTTGTTATACTTGGTGCCAAAACATTCCAATGGGAATATTTTGTCAATGATACAAAGAACAAATTTCACCACTTGTTTCGAGTCTGTCCCCACTTCCCTGATATCCTTTCCTTGATAATGAAGCATTGATGGACAAATGTTATCAACTATGTAGGGGTATTGACAGGCTCTATGATTTATGATTACTTTCCCCAAAATCAGGTTGATTTTTTTAAATTTCTTGGGTATTTTAGATGGTATGAGTACCTTTTCATTGAATTGAGATCGAAATACTTGAGTTAATAACTCTAATTTGGTATCGGGTATGGGGTTGAGCCTTTTCAATTGGTACTCTTCCTTGTATAGCATTCTGTACTTTGAGATATATTGGCCTGATGAGGAAATTTTGTAATTGTTGATCTGATAGCTTTGGCCAAACAATTGCACTTGATTCCAGACCCCACCAGTCTCAATTTTGAGAAACCCATTATAGTACAACAAGAGCTTGACAAACTCTTCTGAGCCAATCTTTTGATGCAACAATTTCCAAGGGGTGGATTTTAAGTAACTCACATGAAAACTGTTTGACTTGCTGCAAATATTCCCATTGACGTTCAACTCAGCACCAAGTTCATACCCCTTTGTTAGCCTGTTGTCCTGTCTACTCTGCAATAATTGGGAAATCAAGAAGTCTATCAATTCGTTGTGGGAGGTGATATCCTGTTGAAGCAGTCTCTTGTAGATATCGTCAACTTCACGCGACTGTGATTTGTCACGATGTGAAATGAACACGCATTGTAACAACTCCTTAAATATTGGATCAGCATTTTCAACACTAATCACCGACATGTATTTCTCAATCAATGGGATCATGCTCCTCGTTCACAATATTGTCAATCATGTCATTGATATTGTATGAACATGTATATACTGGGGGGAGATGGAACGCCAAAAAAAACTAGCTTTGAAAAGAAAAAGTTTTTAATGGGTCCCTTTTATAGAGCTACTAAGCACACCAACATTAAAGAGTATGGGGAAGGGCTCTCCTCACAAGATCAACTACGAAACATTCATATTTGAAGGATGCTTGCAGAAGATCATCAACACTTCATCGTTCGACGCTAATAAAACACCTCAGCTTGAAATGGCTTGGATTTTATTGTTTTCCCCTCAAAAATCTACTCAATTCTTAAAATTTGTCAAGGCAGAAGTTATGGATAAAGATCCGGTCAGTTTTCAATTTTTAAAGAGAATACAAAAAACGGTTAAAAGTAGAGATGATCATGAAGATGTTGGCTCAAATGGTTGCTCATCGGTGACCCGCTTGCTTGGAATTGTATGCAGCAGGCAATTTAATCCGTCCCGAGACGATGTGATAACTCAACTCTCCAATTATGGAATTGCCATAGGAGACAGCGATGACTTTGACGACAACAACGAGGCGGTGTTATCAAGTGTACAAGTGCCGAGTAATTACCCATTCAATAAAGAGCTTAGTGATGCTTGGGGGAAACAGTACTGGCCCATGATCTGGAAAGGGAATCCCGTGATACAGGAGTTAAATCAAGTAAGGATCTCTATCGAAAAGGAGAAAAATTACTTGAGAGAGATTGCGGAAATATCGAATCAACTCAAATCAGAAGAAGTAAGTATAATTCAAGAGATTTGTTGGAGTATTGAGATGAAGATGATACTAACATGATGGGCAAGCAGGAGCTCCCCATTGTCACCATGTTTAGGGATCCTAAGAGCGATCAAACCATTATAATTCAAAGGGATCTCCGTAAATCAAAGACACCAATCACACATAGCATCATTGATGCCATTCAGGAGATTGCTGCACGCGAACTTGCTCGAAGGAGACAGCATGATCATAATGGTGAAAAAGAAGAAGAATTGAGCAAAAACTACCTATGTTTAAACTATGAGGTGTACACTACTCATGAACCTTGTGCCATGTGTGTGATGGCTTTAATTCATTCCAGGATTGGTAAACTAACATATATCAGACGGTCTCCGGTGACAGGATCCGTGGAGGAGCTGAGTGGACTTGGGTTTGGGGTGGAAAGATTCAGTGGGTTAAATTGGAAGTTTGACTCATGGAAATGGTGTGCTGATGACGATGATGATGATGAGATGATTCAAGTTGCTGAATTGGATGAAACTGTGTTTGTTTGAGTTGAGGGGTGAAGTAAGCAAGTGATACGAGTAAATACCTAATATAAAAATTACGAGTGGCAATATACTCATGAATCATCACTGCCCGGTGCTACCGTCGATTTTCTGTAATAATCTCTGCTCTAACATGTCCAAGGAATCGATGGATTCAGATATGGTTGACATGAAATCGAGCTTACCATACTTCAAATCACTTAAATCGTCAACTTTGGCATTAATCTCATTCAATTGGTCATCACATTTCTCTTGTAATTCTCTCACTTGTTCCATGGCTTTTGCGTTTAAAGCCTCGAGTTGGCTAATCACTGACTCTAACGTGTCCCTATCTGCATCTTGTAACTGGATACGATTTTCCTCCTCCGATCTCTGGTTTGATTGTTGTTGTTGTTGTTGTTGCTGTGATGATGATAATGATGCTGATTGAAGCTCCTCCCTGTTTGGTATCACACTGCCTAACTCAAATCGTATTCTGTTATTTGTCTCCTTGAGCCGCCTATTGTTTTGCACTGTAAGTGCTTCGTACAAGTCGTTGATGACATCTTCCGATAGAGAACTATCTATTGCCCTCACAGTCGATTTCAACTTTGACTCAGATACGAGTGACTTGAACGTGGCTCTAGAGCAGAGAAACTGCTGTGCTAAATTGATCGGGTCTTTTTCCCTAACCATCTCGTTGAACGTATAATTAGCTCCTTGTTCTTTAATACGCGTCCTAAGTTTTTTTTTTGTTGCCAAAGTAAACAATCAATCAATTACATTCATAACAAGATGAAATGGAATCGCCTAAAATCAAATCATGGTTCATAAGATTGAGATTAATAATAATATACAGTTTTTTCATCTACATCTCATCTTTTCTTCTTCTTCCTCTTCTCTTTGGAGCAGCAAAATCGTCTCCTACTCTCATTGTCTCCCTTTTCAATCTTCTGATGTTCCTCTCCTTTTCAATTTCTCTCTTTTCAATCTCCCACTTGGTCAATGTCTCCACTGTTGGAGACCAACCTTCTCCAAGATTCTTCATATCGTATCTTAGGCCTTGTTGGTCCACATTGAACCCAAAACTTGGTGGCGAAGTTTGATAGGAGAGATTCAATTTGGATATGTCATAATGTTGCAAAACGGTCAATTGATTGTTGTCTGCAAATTCCCTCTTCAACTTCAAGATTGTGTCATGTAAAGAATGAGCAATTGCTGCTTTAAATTCGGGTAATAATCCCAAATCCTTGCAAACTGTGGTGGCAAATTGTTCAGGGGTTAAATCATTGTTACCCAAATCCCATTCGAATTTGTCTTCATAGAAATTTGTATCCAAATTTACAGACAAATTAATAATGACATGGATCTCTGTATCTGGAAAGATTGGGGCTTGTTGAAAATCTTCAATTTGTTGTTTGATTTGATTGGCAATGTTTTGTTGATAGGAATTGGGGAGATCCAAGTCCTGAACCATTATTGCAGCAAATTGTTCTGGAGAGACAAGTTGTTCATTGAGATTCCACATGAAGAAATCGACAATCTTATTGGCTTGATGATCACAACTAACTTTAATCGGAATCAACACCTCTGGTAAACTGGCATTGTATAACAATCTATTTTCATCGTAATCTATATGCTTGGTTAAAGTGGCTGGTCTCCCATCAAAACTCGAGACATCAATGTTATTCTGGAATACGTTTTTCAAAGTTGATTGTGTGTATCGGTCCAGTATAAAATCCTCATCTTTATCATCTTCCAAGAAATCCTCCTTGTCTAATTCTGCATAGTTGACAGCTTGTGCCGCGTGTCTTCTCGCACTTCGTCCTTGTTCAAGGGTGACGTAGAGCCCTGTGCTCTCTTTCTTGAGCCTGGAGGATAGAGAAGTGGTGAGTGCCTGTGGATATACTGGTTTCTGTATCTCGGCCATCTTGTCTATATCTCTCTCTCTCTCTCTCTCTTGTCTCTGATCTTTTGTTGATGATCCTTTTTCTATGTCTGCCAATTTTTTTTGGTAGTAGATTATTATTTATCACGTGTCAATTGTTTTGTATTCTTATTCTCAAGTTACCCGGACTATATTTCTAGACAGCCCCCATCTCTGTATATGGGAAAGACCTAACTTTAACTTAACAAACACAAAATAAAAAAATCTCACACAAAAAATTTTTCCAACACTACGAAAGGAAAGGAAAAAAAAATTCATAAAACGTAATTTCAAAGAAACTTTGATTTTATTCACAATCCATATAACATCAACAAATTTCGCACAATGAGCTTCACAGATTTCTCCAAGATTGAATCAGTCTCAGCTTTAAACACCTTTTTGGCTGATAAGTCATACATTGAAGGGTATGTTTTCTCTTGTTATTTTTTAATTTTTTGCGTGTTGTGTACACATCATTGATCTATATTATGTACTACAATTTCCATTGATGTCTCGTATTGTTGAATTTGAATCCATAGATGATGAACAATTTTCTTTGGTCCGTGTTTATGAGATGGACTCAAGACCCATCGAATGAGTATCAAAATTCCAAAACTACTGATAATATATTGGTTTCAAATATAAAATTCAATACGGATGATCCAAAGACTAAAAGTTGTTTGAACTTTATATATGATGAACTTATATGCGCAAGATCACAAAATGATTGTCATCTTACTAACAATCAATTTCGTCTATAGTACCTCAGCCACTCAAGCTGATGTTACCGTCTACAAGGCTTTCCAAAAGGAATTTCCAAACTTTGCCAGATGGTTCAACCACATTGCTTCATTCACCGATGAATTCTCCACCTTGCCAGCTGGTTCAGTCCCATCTTCAGGTGCTGCCGCTGAAGAAGATGACGATGATGTCGATCTTTTCGGTTCAGATGATGAAGAAGTCGATGAAGCTGCTGAGAAATTAAAGCAAGAGAGATTGGCTGAATACGCTGCTAAGAAAGCCTCTAAAGGTGCTAAGCCAGCTGCCAAATCTATTGTCACCTTGGATGTCAAGCCTTGGGATGATGAGACTAACTTAGAGGAAATGTTGGCCAATGTTAAGGCCATTGAACAAGACGGTTTGGTCTGGGGTGCTCATCAATTCATTCCAGTTGGTTTCGGTATCAAGAAATTGCAAATCAACTTGGTCGTTGAAGATGACAAAGTTTCTATCGATGAATTGCAATCAAAAATCGAAGAAGATGAAGACCACGTTCAATCAACCGATGTTGCTGCCATGCAAAAATTATAAGCTCCCCTTCTTTCCTTCACCTACCATGCACGCTATTCATTCATATGTTCTTCCATCCACTTTTGGTTTTTTCTTAAACCTTTATATATTATGTCAAGTTAATCTTAAAATGGTTTAATATTTCAATTCTTTATTATTCCTCTATACTACATTCGTTCATCCTTCATTCCACAATATCTATCTATGCTAAAGTGGCAAGAAATCAGTGCCCGACTCTAACCACTCTTTACCTGACAAGATATCAGTCATACTCTCCCCTGTTCTCCATGTTTGCTCCACAAGTTGTTTCAAAGTTCTTATAGTACCGGTCTGTCCATTCTTATTTAACCTATCGATGAACACCTGTAATGCGTTCCTCTGCTTCTGCGTTATACATTCACTGCCGATGTTGAAAAGAGGCCATACCATTTGGACCACTGTGGTACACTCTGGATCCATCGACCCATAACACATTATAAATTCATTGATCAACGTATCGATCTTTTCCTTCGAATCTTCAAACTCAACAATGGTCTCGAGCTTAACAAGTGCAGACAAGGCCCAACACTGTGCACCTCTCAATCGCACATCGTACTCGTCTTCCGGTTTCAATTCCACACTGTCGTCATTCACCAACTCGTTCTTGTTCAACTTTAGCACCACATAATCTCTGTAATTTATCAACCCAAATTTGATCTCATTATATTTTCTTCTCATCATAACTTCTTCGTCTCCATCCACCTTGGAGGATATCCCATTCTTCAAATCCGACCGAAACCGACATATATCGGCAATACAAGCAAAAATTTCTCCTGGACATCCCACCATCTTGGCTAATGATATCTCACTATTTTTATCACCATACCACAATGGATCACAATAAGGTAATCGACAATCAGGTGACGCCACAGCGGTAATAGTATCATACCACGAAAGTATACAGATAGACGTTTGGCTTTGATCAATGTTTTCTAAAACAGTTTTAAAGATTGAATCATTGGCAATGGTGGCAAATAGTTTGAAAAAAATCCTACTCATCACAGATTTACCTGATTCCAATATGGAAAATAGTATATGGACATAAATCAATATCAAAATGACAAAAAATGTTGACCGTTTCTGATTTATCGTTTCATTTTTCAAATCTCCCACTATGCGATCAACATTAAATTCATTCTTGATAATATCGTCGTTATTGTTATCATCATTATTGTTGTTGATACTACTATTGTTGATGTTGATACTTCTTTCAAAATTTATCAATTTGCCACTCTTGTCAATTGTGCCCGTTTTCTTGATATACTTTACCAAATAATTCATCGTACTGTTGATATGCACCATCCCGGCATGATAATATTGCTTCCCACCTTTGCTGCCGTACAAATGGATACACGACAAGGACAAGAAACAACTCCGAGCAATTTCGAAATCACAATACTGCAACGCCAACTCGGGCCAAGGATTATTTGGATGCGAATCCAACAACGGTAATAATCTATTGAAAAAATGTCGAAGTACCAGGTTCTCATCAGAATAAGAAAGTGATGCTGCCGATGATGATGGATACAAATTAGTATTGTCGATGAAACTCAGTATCTCAGTCGCATCAATGTACGCATTGTCATTGTTATCCCTGTTGTTGACAGCAGTCTCACTATCTTCACCGTCATATTCGTCTCCTGAAGCACCGTTTCTCACAAATTGACTCGGCACCAGATTCAGGTAAATCGCTGGTGTTATTGTTGTTGTTGATGCCGCATTTGACAACTCATCACTATCCAATGCCACAATTTCAGAGGCACCATTTTCAATACCGCTACCATTCTGCCCAAAAAATTCTGTAACTTGCAAACCATTCAAAAGGTAATCCAACCCCTGGTGAATGAAATTGAAAGTTTCTTGATGATGTACATCTGTTGTGCTGTCTAGAACTGTTGATCCGGATAGTCCCTGACTCAATCCTGAAGCAGAGGACCCCATCGGATACGACTTGAACGATAATGTGTCACCATATTCAGAATCAACGTTAGCAACACTCTCATTTGTCAAATTTCCTTCCGGAGTGGTAATCTTACTGTTTGTCTTGATAACCTCTTGCTGCTGTGGTTGCTGCTGTGGTGGTGATTGTAGCGGTTCAGTACAAGATCTTGTTGATGTCATGTTCGTTATAGTACTGTTACCGTTAGAATCATTTTTAGACAAGGTATCTGCTAGCCGTGGCCGTCCTCTAAAGCCATACTTCATTCTACCATTGGATAATGTCAGAAATCTGGAATGCCTACTGTCATCCACATCAAACGATAATCGGATCCCATATCCACACTCTCTTCCAGTGCTCGTACAATTAATGCACGATGGTTTTGTTTCATCACATTTGCGTCTCCGTTGTTTGCAATTGAAGCATCCAGTTCTACTTCGCTTTATCTTGGCCATTGATTATATCTATCTATCGACATGTAGATATCACAAAAAATGTCCACTGGTCACCACTAATATCCGATCTTTTTTATCTTATCGATTTTTCAATTTTTTTAATTTTTTCCGGAATTGGAAAAACGAAAAAAACAAATTTTGAAACGTTAGGGAAGGAGATGATGATATCAATTGATGGATATTAACACAAATACCCTCAAAGAAGAGAGGCATCTTTAAAACTTTTAGATCCACCTCAAGGGTCAAGAATTACTGCTAATTTTAGATGGGTCCCGCTTAGTTCATCTCAGACAATATTTGTCTCACATTCACTCAACTTGCAGTCATTTTTCAATCTCATGTACGCTCCATTTTGAATAGTGTTTCTGAAGTGAAGGTTACTAGGATGAGAGATCTTGATGTGTCAAAATGATTGAAGATCAATGCCAAATAAGCACAACAAAAAAACTGTACCTAAACAATCAGTGCGATGACAATAAGTGTCAGACATCCAATTCGAAAAAATCTTCTGTCCACATCTCGCATACGCGCAATCGAAACTCGCACTCTTGAGAGTCATCGATAGCACAAAGGTGGCAATCTGGGCTTCAATATTGATAGATTGTCTTTCTTGGCAAACTTGACAACCGACTTGAAATTGTCGTGTGAGCCATGATAAATGCATCTTAACATTAAACATTAGGCACGAAGTTTTCATTTACCAGAATAGTCTTAGTGTTATTGTTTAGTTACTTTATAGTAGAAAATTCAGCGTAGCAAACAATATATAGTTATCTTCACTAAGGAGATTGATAATTGAAGTTGATTGGCTAGCACGTTTACCCGTTATCCAAGACGAATGATACGAAAGGGGGTTATAGAATTTAAGTTATTTAGTTTGTTTTTTTTTTTTATCAAGAATTTTATTTTCTACAGTATTTTATCATATATATCGTATTAAATTATTCCACACCCTCTAAATTAACTTATATGAAAAAAGGATTTTGGAATTGAAGTGCTATAGTTTCGGTTTATTTCATACGCAAAATTTTATCTCAGATTCATCAAAATTGTATGATGATGTCCAGATTCTAAAATCGGGTATGACAATAAGAACGCGACCTTTACAAGCAGCAAATTTACCCAGTTCAAAAACTTATAAATTTTATCAATAGTAAAACCTACTATTTTACTTGTTTTGGCTGGAGCGTTGACAAAATTCGAATGGATATATCAAACATTTATTGATATTATCCCTGCGTCTTCCATTTTTCAAAACACCGCAGTTGATATAGAGCGTGATGGAGGCACTCACGGTAGCGGTAGCGACACTTTAAAGGAACAAGAAATAGCTGATCAGTTGGTGAAACTGCACAATCATAGTTTTGCTAGTCCGATGGTGAATGAAAACGACTTGAAATATAGCAGCGATCCATATGTGATCAGAGAAGAGTTTGATGAAGAGTTGAACGATGTTACAAAACAAAACGTCATGCCTAAAATAAGATAAAACTATGTGAGTTAGATTTTTGGATCTGATCTCCATTTTATATCACATCATCAAGTGGTGATCCAATTTTCAATTCTGGTTGAACGAGATGTAATGCATAAAATTTTTATGGGTGATTTCTATAATATTGCACTCTCGGGTAAGTTCTTAACAAAAGGGACTTTTTTTGCTTGATGGAACATCTCTTCATCATATTCGCATTTGAGCTATTGAAGCTTGTGTGGAGTTCTGCCCAGTAAATAAATAGTGGGGTCACTGGATTTATTATGACAATGTAGGACAATTTTTTAAGTTACCAGATGTTGGTAAATTTAACACATAGATGTCGAAAAATAACTGATGGTAAACTTTAAACTCATCAAGCAAGCTGAAAACAAAAACTTTGAGTTGAGTTGATGTTAAACATTTGGATACATTTAGCTTGGGTCAAAACAGGCTTCGAAGAGTTTTTCAATCGTGGTTAAAGAAGTCATACTGATGTGTATCAAGCACAATTACAAAAAAAAAAAAAAATTGCAAAAAATAATGGTTGCGAGGAGGTTCGAACTCCTGCCTCTTTCGAGACTCGATAACACAAGAAAACTTAAGTTTTCTAAGCATTTTAAAGCTTGAGTCGAGCGCCTTAGACCACTCGGCCACACAACCTTATACAAGAAAATTTAGAATTTTGATCTACATGTCTCATTTGGATATGTCCAATTTTTAATAAATTCCATAATAATACAAGGATGCTCAGAGCAGTGTATTCCATTCGAAATATCAAATTACCGTCCCATAAGTTTAATAAACGTTAGCTTACGTTTATTTTCAACTTACATCAATAACATTCTTCTAACAGCAGTAGAACCAATAATCAATATCAATCAACAAGGTTTCTTACCTAAAAGAAACATGCACCACCAGATTAGTTTATACCGATTTATGATCAATCAATTCCACACCATGCATCACAGTGAAGGGCCATCCTCATCCGTCAATATCTTGGAACCAAACTCCTCCATATGGAAAATTGACTTTAAGAAGGCATTTGATTCGGTGTCACAACCCTATCTCATGTCAATCTTAAGCCATCTCTGCTTACCCAAGCCAACTTTCCTTTTCTTGCAATCTTTGTTAACATCCCAGTACGGTCGAGTTTACGTCAATAGAACCATTGGCCCAAAATTTCCAATCAACTGTGGTACCAGACAAGGAAATTCCCTCAGCTCAACCATTTTTGTGATCCTGATTGAATTATTTAATCGCATGGCACAAAAATTGCTCCACGGAATTCGATATACCGGATCCTTTTCCCATGTTTATAAAATCTTTTTCTATCTGGACGATTGTGTTTTGATTTTGAAAAATCTGACCGATATTCAAACTGCCAAACACATTTTATCCAGCTTCCATATCTATTCAGGCCTTCAAATTCAACCTTCCAAATCAGAAATCATTTATCTATCAGATTTGCATTCCCACGACACATACCTCAAAGACACTCCCTACTCCTATCTTCAGCCCAAACTCAGATCACACGCTCGGGAGATTACCAAATCTACCAAGTATTTGGGCATTGATATTTTTGGCGAAGACTGGCTCTCCACGTCCAATAAACTCAAACATCGAATCATCAAGAATTATTATTTGGATCTTCCACTCATTGACCGTACTAGAGCCATCACAACATATATATTGTCTACTATATTTTTCAAAGATAGTCATGACCCTATGCCTAAGGACTGTATCAAGGCAATCAGCTCCCAAATTGACAAATCGATCGAATATTCCACATTCCTCCACACTCCTGTCAGTCATCTTCGGCTCACTACCCCTCAATCTCTTGGGGGCTTCTCCTTGTTAGATTTAAATCGTCAACTCCAAGGGAAACGCGCTAAATGGATTTACGAAGCGTTCCATAATTATACCCAACCAAATTTCCATTACATTCGGTTTTTCTTGCAATGTGTTCTGGATCAATATGTTTATCTATTACATAAATGCCGAAGACCGTTGCGCGGCTATTTTGTACCATGGTATTATTTATATTTTAGGTACACGATCGACACAAAAAAATTTACTAGGGATTTACTTCAAAAATCCATGGCAGCTCTGAAAAGAGATGTTGTCTCTTTCCCAGACAACATTATTGCATACACTAATGCTTGGTTTGAAATCACCAGTCTTCCAACTCTGCCAATCAATATCCAATCCATCTTGAGAGAATTATCAGCATGGCAGGCTGCCCACACTCAACCCCCTCCTCCACATTTGAGAGAAGAGATTTCAAAACATGTTGTTGACGTCTTCCAAAAAATTCCATTACAAAAGCAATCCTTTCAAAGTACTAGCACCAAACACTTCCTTCTTGAACTTCCTCTTGAAAAATCCATTCAGATATCC
>JAKTUO010000039.1:0-103895 GCA_030556755.1 Nakazawaea anatomiae | reverse complement strand
TTTGCCTGTTAAATTAGTCAATAAATCAGTAGTTTGGGGAGAAAAAATGTAAAAAAATATTTTTCAAAAAAAAAAAAAAAAAAAAAAAAAGGAAAAATATTTCACCTCATCCCTATATATGATAGCTTACACTAATTTAACAATATAATTCCCGATGAAAGTTCTTGTAGCGGCAGATGACTCTGGATCATTGAAGGAAGTGATATGTAAAAGAGGTACTGATACATCGACTCAAGCAGCTACTCAACCCGATGCCATTACGACTATTTGTGAGCAGGCAAGAGACTCAAGGGTGCAACAATTTTTTGTTCACAATAATATGATAGTTGCAACGAGAATCGATGGTTCTATTTGTTTTTATGATATGTTGAATAACTATGATCCTGTCCATAAATTTACTGGCTGTTCAAAAAATGGGAAAGATAACTTTGTTGCACTTTTCGAGTCGTTTGGATTAATCTATGCTTGTACAGAGAGTGGTTTGGTGACGATCATCAACCCAGAAAAATTGGAAAGCGATAAAAAGATTGAGATTGATATTGAAAGTCCTGTATCCGCTTTTATTTCTCATCCCTTACAAAGAGGAGTGTTTCTGTATGGTGGAAAGGAGAACGATCTTAAAATTGTCTCTTTGTTTGAAAATATCAAGGATGATGCGATAGCAAAAAAGGCAAAAGTGGAGGTTTTGTTTCAAGCCAAAAATGTCAAAAACGATAAGCTTGATTTAAGAGTGCCTGTCTGGATCTCAAAGATAATGTTCTTGGAGGCAACGGTGAAAAGAGGTAGCTGGAAAATCATGACTGTCACGAGATATGGACAGATCAGAAATTACGATACAAGTCATGGAAGAAAACCAATATGTGATATCAAAGTCTCGGAGAAGCCGTTACTTACACTTGCATATACCTCAGAGCCATCAGAGATAATTTGCTCGGACACGCACACCACAACTGCCAAATTTGATACCATGAGCGGAACTTTGTTAGGGAAATACAAAGGTGCTGTCGGATCTATTCAGTCGTTGCACACATTCTTGGAGGGCAATCTTGTTGCAACTGGTGGTCTTGATAGATACTTGAGAGTGTTTGACATTGATACCAGAGAACAGGTGACCAAAGTGTATATTGGTTCTCAAATCAGTCACGTGTATATCTTGGAGGACGATGAAGAAGAGGAAGTTCCAGAGCCCCTGAAGAGAAGGAAAAGAGGCGACGATGAAGTGGATAGCGAAGAAGAAGAATTATGGACTAAACTTGAGACCAAAGAGAAAAGCAAAACTAAGAAACCAAAAGTTCATTAATCTAAAAATGTGATGTTCGGTATTTGATATATATAATATAGAATGCTCAATAATAGTACCTTTCATGAGACCCTTATCCTAACACCATTTACATAAATCCCTTTGCCATTTTATTATCATGCCCAGCTTTTCTGTTGTGATTCGCCTTCGTCAGTTTGTTTTTCGCATCTCGCAGTCTCTTTTGTTTATCTGTTTTGGTTGATGAACCTTCAACATTGTTATTGTTGTTGTTGTTGTTGTTGTTGTTATTGTGGTCGTTGACTTTGGCGTTGGATACTGCAGCACGTTTAGAGTTTTGAGCGCTTGCTCGCTCATTCACCAATTCTTCCAAATTTTGCTCCTCGCTATCACCATCATTATTGTTCTTCCTATACTTTGTTGATTTTTTCATATTCCTGTTGTTTTCAGAAACATTACCATACAAAAATTGCTCTTCTAATATTCGGAATTTGGAGGGAATCATCAATAGCAGTCTACTCCATCCCTCAATTTGCTCATCAGTCCACTTAGTTTTCTCTTTAAGAGCTATTCTGCCAGCACTTTTTCTCGCAGATCTTTGTAACATCTCAGGTGACTTTTTGTATACTGCAAACAACATGTTTTCGACCAGCTCCAAACCGGCATTTGTTTTTGATTTATTGATTTTAATTCTAGGTCCAGCGCCTCCATCTGCATCAGCTAAATCGGGTGCTCTAGTAGTAGCTGCGATCGCCTCGCCATCACCAGTAGTCAACTCCTGATCGTCATATGTGTCATCGGGCTCGTCTTCGTCAGATTCGTAAAGCAACTTCAAGGCAGCCGTCAAGGTTTTCAGTTTGAGTTCCGTCTCATTGAACTCTGTTTTTGATCTATCCTTTTTACCAAAGTAAACGTTCGAGCTATCAGGTTGTACTTGAGAAAACTCATCGTCGTCGTACAATGTTCTTCTTGAAGACTTGTACTCTTCCAACTTGGAATACTCTGCAGGCTCCATTTCTAGTAAGATGTTTGTTACTCTTTCGACATTTTGGTCATTATCGACAAGAAGTCTTTTGATTTGTGGTTCGTTAAGTTGTGGGAAAAGCTCGACAAGCATCCTGATGTGCTTCGAGTCAAAGGAAACACTTGTACTCAGCTGATTTCTTCCTTTCTTGCTCAAAAACGGTAGTCTCTCTTCCAACCCTGGGCTCATCTTCTGATAGGCTTTGGATAATATTATAGTACTGAGTAACGGGAATAGCCTTATCATAGTTTTAAAATTACTGACATTCAAATCGACAGAAATAAGCTTACTCATTTTGATCGTCGGAAGCGATAGAACCGATATCACGGCCACTTCAAAAGTGGTTTGTGAATGCACTGCTGTACCCTTATTGTACAAAACCTCCAATATCTCAATGAAAGTGGCATTGACAAACTTTTCTGCAAAGGTAAATGAAGCCCTGTTATCATTTATTGAATTCTTCGATTTGCTGCGGCCCCCGATTTTTTTGATTTTGTTTCCACTGTCGGGCTGGTGAATGTACTTACCCAACAACAAGCTAAATGCTTCCAAATCATGTTTGCCAAATTTTCCTGTCTCAATCAATTTTTGCAAATAAGATTGCAACGTTTTGATAAGAGAAACATCATTTGATCTGGAATTGACTTTGGACTTGATCGTGCCTTCAACGAGTTGCCTTACACCCTGAATCGTCACTGGAAATTTTCTGTCTTTGGAATTCATATTGGCCAACGTGGTGTAAATTTTGATGAAGTCCCACACTGAGTCAGCACCGAGGTTTAAATTCACCAAATTTGTAGCTTTGATGAATTCGAAAACGTACAATTTCAACACTTTATTACTCTGAACGACATCTACGTTTATCGAGCCCAAGGAAAAAACTTTGGTTGATTCCTCTGCAGTTTCGAATAAGTACGCCTTGACGAACACAGTAACTTGCTGTTGCGATTTGGTTGTCAACTTGGTTCGTTTATCACTGTATATAACGATCAACTTTTGTAAGAGCTTTATGTACAACTCGAGAAAATGCACCCATAGCACAGGGTCCTGGTCAATGAAAGAGGACCTTAACTTGAAGGGCAGGTATGTCGGGACTGGAATATCTAACACTTGTGGGTCATCCATTTTGACACTTTCAGATATTTTGAAGATGTAAGTATCAATGCTTGTGATCTTTTTTTTTTTCACCTTTTTCTAAAGCTACAACTATTTTAGCACATTAGACAGCTTCAAACATATTATATATATATATATATATACCTGATACTTAAAAGAAAAGTTTAGGTTAGGCAGAAGTAGGATTGCTCTTTGAACTATTTTCATTGGCATTAACACTGCCAAAGTAATCATTTGGAATTCCACCTTCTGGGTTCGCCATGAAGAAGGGATCGTTCAAATCAAACCCTAAAACAGGATCAACCCGAAAATTATCCATCGCATCTTTATCCCATTGCAACATGTTGTGATCAATATTGGACATGTTGCCATTGGTGATCGCATTATTACTGTTATTGTAGTTGTTCATATTACTCATGTTATTATTATTGCTTTGAATAACATTGTCATGACTCACAGCCTGAGCTGGAGAGTTTGAGCCACTGGAAAGAGCAGGGCGTGATGTCAGTGGAACGTCCAAATTAAAGTCTGAGCTCAAGTTATCGTATGATAAAATTGGCAGGTGGGACAACGCAGATAAATTGGTGTTACTCAATGAAGGGTACAATGCCAAGTTATTTGGACCAGTCTTGGTCAGAGCTTCGTACTGCTCTCTGAATTTGGCGACTAAGCTAAAAATCTGTTCAATGATCCTTACTGCGTTTTTCTTCCAATAGTCTCTCAAACCTTTGAACAATGTTTGCAAATAACGGTGGATCTCAATTATTTCATGTTTGTAGAAGAACAATATGTTCTCAAAGTTCAAGTGGAGAAATGTGTAAAAGACAATGAATGATTGGTACAAGAAGCAGTAGAAGAATGGGTATATGCTCTGAAAATTAGGATTATTTATCTTTGTTGTCAATATTTTCACCAAATTGATAGTGTGTTGAAAGGTCTTTGACACTGAATTGAGTAGTATCTTTGTGGAAGTTTGATAAGTTGACATAAAAGGCTGATGGAACTTGGCCCTGTTCGAATAGAATAAGATCAAATCACATAAAGTTTCGCAAGGTGTATCTAGAAGACTGATGTGGTCGGTATCTGTGGAGGTAGAAGAAGAGATCGAACGGGTGTCATCATCATCATCTTGATTCAAAATGACATCGAAATCGGTTTCCTTTTTCACAGGTCTTTCGACCCCAAAATTCTCTGTACGTTGCCTCTTAGTCCTCCTCTTCCACTTCTCTAGCTCTTGCCTTTCTAATTCATGTTGCTCAGCAATCTTATCAACGTATAACGTCTCATATATTTCAATTTCACGTTCAAAATCCTCATCTAGGAGGGTTATCTCAGAGTAACTAATTGATACTCTATAACTGTCAATCAACACCTTGGTTGAAGTCTTTGTGATCTCACTTAATGCAATTTTGTAGTTCAAGTTGATATCTTGGCTATTGATCAATGGTTGGAAAGTAAATGTCACTGGGTTGGGCCTGCCAACTACAGAGCATAGCACGGAGCTAATAAAATTTATTGTGAGCCACAATGATGTCCTTGGATCGTTTTGTATCACTGTCAAGGTGCTCCTCTTTGAGTTTCTTAAGCTAATTTCGATCTCTTTATCATAGACATGAAGGCCTAGACTGTAAGCATTCGATACGGTGTGAAAAAGTAAGTTCCAAGAAGCTTCGGCTCGTGAATGGTAGTAAAAATGTTCGCACGCTAGCACATAGGCTTTCAACGACTTTAATGTTTCATTTTTCATCCCATTTTTCAAATGCTCGAATTGAGCCATCAATCTCTTGTTGGTCGCGTCATAATTGATCTTGTAGTCTACCATAAGAGAATCATTTCTTCGGAGACTTCTCATAGTAGTTATCAAGATCATGATCAAAAGCAACAAGTCATCGTCGTTAGACCAATGCTTGATCTCTGTATAGTTATGCAAGAAATAAAACACTTCCTTCTCATTGATAAAATTATTACAATAGTTTCTCAATTGGAAAAAAATGGATACCAATTTGCAAATCAACGAAAAATTAGTCATCTTGAAGTTATTGTCACCTTTGCTATCCAGAAGCTTTGAAATTAAAATAGGTAATTCTCTTTTTTGGCTCTGATTCTTCTTCTCCTTCATGAATTTGTTGAACTCCATGATCTTGGCATCTTGTGTCAGCTTGATCATGAATACACTTGAGTTGGGACCATAGTATTTCTCCAGCGATAACTCAGTATCATCGTCGATTTCATTCGGTTCGGTCGAGGAATTATCCATTTGTCGTAATTTCTTCTCTAAACTAGCGATTTTCCTCTTAAGCATCTCATTCTCCTTAGCTATGGCGACAGAGATAGTGGAAGACACGATATTACTCCCTGATGTATCCAAAGGTGACGCTATAGTTGAGGTCGAAGCGTATTCATCATTTGACAACAAATTGTTGACTTCTATAGACCTGAACTTCTCCGGGTATTCACATCTGATGCCCCGCTTGACACATTGGTTGCAGGGATATCTTCTACAACATTTGATCTTCCTTCTTCGGCATTCAACACAAGATATCGGATATAGGATTGTGTGCAGCAGTACAGTCGCTGCTCCCGGTGCTACTTCTGGAGCTGGCTCTTGAGTTGTACCTGAAGCTGTACCTGAGGCCGTACCTGGTGGGGCAGAATGTTGAATTTGAGGCTGTTGTGGCGAAACGGGAGTGGCTCCGGGAGCATGTTGCAGTGCTAACAGAAGTTCCAGTTGAGGAGGCAGTGGAAGAAGCGAGTGTTTTCTGTTAGCCGAGGTATCCATATCCAAATGGTGGCCCTCTTTATGTTCCTGGTATCATCAATTCCAATATTCGGGTTACCATTTGATGATATCAACTTTTTTTATTTGTTTATTTTTAGGCGGCTGTGCACGCCAAAAAATGGTCTACCCCACATTCCTATTTGCAACAAAACACCTGTTTTTATTATATATCTATAATCTTATATATGAATGACAGCTTGCTAAGTCATTCTGCACCACGGCCTTCCAGTATCCACTTGGTACAGACATAAGTGTGGTTCTAACCACATCGAAAACAATGCCAGAACCACTATTCCAGCACTATCACTCATGCCCACCAGTCCCATTGAAAATTCTCTATTTTCCAAAGTTGTTGTTTCACTCACCAAAAAAAACACATTGACGTAAGATGCACCACCAAGTAAACCTTCGTAAAACATTAATGGCATCAATATGTAAACGTTGGGTATGAACATGTATATTGATTGAAATACGCATAGGATTAAATTGATAATTTGTAATATGCTGGGAATGTAAACGTTTTTGATTCTAATGAAGGAAGCTGAAGACCTTGATATGAATACACCCAACTGGTAAAGAGTTCCATAGACAACGTACATATCTCTGAACTGTTTGAATGGGGTCTCATTTATTGGAAATAAAAGTGTTGGAGAAATACCTTGGTTAATTATGTACTCCAGCATATAAACGGTGAACAAAGGTATCATGAAAGGTACAATCAATGGTCTCAATCTGGTCAAAGTGGTTTTGAAATGGCCAGCAAAAGTGACAATTGACCTTCTATTGAACTTTAATTTAGGAGTCTCATTTGAAGTCGATAGTGTTGCAGTAGTGCTCGAAGTGATGATAGAGTTCGTGTCCTCTGGCAATAACGTTCTTTGAACGTTGTTATCATGATAATCATCACCACCAGTATATTCTGCATCGTATTCTTCGCCATTGGAGGTTTGTCTCAGACTTCTCTGCACTCTAATATCTCCGAAACTTTCGACTGGATCAGGTAAGAACACAAAGTAGGTGTAAAAAAACGAGAATGGAACTAAACAAAACAATAACATTGTATTTTTGACGCTAATTCCAAGCCATGTTGTCATCAACAAGTAACAAAAACTGCCAATCAAACCAGCACCTCCAGTACCACTACTGAAACCTTTCAAGGCTTTGTCATTAAAATAATGGGTCAATTGCAAAAAAGTCAATTCTCCACCACCGGAACTTAAAGAAACTAACATTATGGATAATAACCTTGCTGTAACACTTGTCGAAAAGGCAATGATCAACATTCCACAAACGTCCAATGACACCATCATCATGATTCGGTATTTGTAGGGAATCAAATGGATGAAGAAAGGTGCACTCAATTTGATGATAAATGCAGGGAGCACATCAGCAAGTAAAACAGTGGCCTTAGGGACGAGGGCACCGACTAAGTCCACCAGTGCAGAGAGAATTACAACGTATAACACGTTATTAAGGACACCGAAAATCCAGAAGGCAATAAATACCCTCTTCTCTAGAGCTGATACTGCCACCATGAGTTAACAGTTCGATATATATATGTATTTGGGATAGATAGATTGATAAGTGATATGTCAAATGTTATCAATCCTTATATCCTTTTTACGCCTGTTGTGATCTTTTCTTTTTGATTTTTTTCTCGTCTACTTAAAGGGGGAAAAACTACAAAAGCGGGCTGTTAACAGAATAGCATATGTGATAAGAAAAAAAATGCTCTCTATCTCATTTGTAATTCTTTTTTTTTTTTGTTACCACAATGGAAATCTATATATATTTATATATACCACACTCTATGCTCTGTGTGAATTATCTACATGACTCTATGCGACACAGCCATAGTTCACCTAGTCGCTGTTATGTTTGACCAGAGGTGCAAAAGTTCCTATCAAATCATCTTGGAATTTGAGCAATTTGGCTCTGACTAAAGGCACTAAGTTCTCCCTGACGTATTTTTTGTATTCTAATTCAGACCCATTGATTTGGAAGTCATAGTCATCCTCTGGTTGATCATGAACAAACTCTGGAACTACAACTGTATAACTGTACTCTTTTTCCTCGTTCAGTTTGTCTAATAAACTCACTTCAAATTCCAAAACCATATCGTAAAGACATTTGGTCTTTCCTTTCCTTTGGGTAACGTCACAGTCACCATCCAGTTTGGTCAAACTCTTCACCAGTATCGTGTATAAATCATCGTCAAACTTCGTATTGACGATGTTTTCCTCCAAGTACTGTCTTGACCATGGCAAACAGTTTTTGTCAACCCAATGCCTAATGAGCAGTTAGTTTATCGTTAGTTACCTGCTCGATTAGATTGATAGGACTTAAGCGAGGCTAAATCTCTCTTGATCTGTACTTACCAGTTGTTAGGATTGTGGACCACACCAGTTTTAACTGACATCGTTAATTCATATAGCTAGCTATTCTTGATTTGTAGTTGAAGTGAGGATTTTATCGACAAACTCCTTTGAGCAGTATAAAACACACATTGCAAAAAAAAAAAGGTGTGTGTCAGTCTTCACTTTGTATACTTTTCTCATTTTCAAATTTTCCTTCTCGAATCTTCCGATTAAACATCATCACACGACTTTTTTGATCCCTTCATACTATCTTTCGGAGATAGTAGTTGTCCAATTGCAAAACTCTAGATGGGCCATCTCGATGAAGGTGGCAAGGTTAGTGGCGAAATTATAGTAGCCATAATCTGTAGTAATTGCTGAAGCGTCAACTTCGATAACTTTGCTCATGGTGACCATCATTGATTCAACTTGAAAGCAACACCACAACAGAATGTGACAACCAATGATCTCAATAATGAAATGATTTTTGTTAAAGGAACTAACTCTGCTTTCAGAGATGAGCTGAACGATCTGATTGTAACTTTTTTTTATGTGCTTATCTCGAATTTTTAAATACTGGTGTGGATCAAATGTAGATATTATCAAATAAGATTTTATGAAAGGCGATACAAGGTCCAGTGCCAAGTTGTTAAGCGCAAAGAGAGATTTGATGTAGTCTAAGATCATCTCTTTCATTCCATTGATAGCTAAATTGTTGAATTCGGCAATCCTAATTGATTCGTTGCTTTTAAAAAGTTTGATCTTCATTGGTAATGTAAAAAGCTGTGAAAACAGCTCGTAGCAGAGTTGCCTTTCAGGTAAGGAGAAGCTGGATAAATTGCTGACAATACAACAAGGGAGAATTGAATTTATATTTGGAGCATTCGTGGCTATTCTGACCATGTCTTCAACCCCCTTAAAATTATGGTCCCCCTTCACAAAAAAGATGGGATCAATTGGTGAGAGCAATCGAAAAAATAGATCAGACTCATTCAAGCTGTTTAAGTAATTGCGGTCTTTAGATAACTCCAACCAATCATGAGGAAGTCTGATTTTGCAGTTGTATCCGGCGAAATCTGGTCGCATCAAGAGGATAGTAGCTTTGACGTAACAGGAAACGCTTTCATCTTTTAAAAATGCTTTTTGATCTGAAAATTCTTTTAAAATAAATTCTGAACTAGGGCATTCGATGATAGAATTGAAGAATTCATCATCATCACCATCACTGTCAAAGACCTGGCCGTACCCCATTTATCTGTATTGATATTATAAGTTTGTGAATAGCTGGAAATGGAAGGAAAAAAAATAATAAAGTCAAAACAAAAGTAGAAAAGTGCAAGGGGTAGGGGGAATCAATCAACCATAAAGCCAACTGTATCAAGCTAATAGTAAGTACTATTATATTTGATTTTTCATTTAAAGGATGAAAGTCTTTTAGTTGACATTTTTATAGATAGAGAGATAGATAGTTGGGAGGGAAGAAGTAGAAGGAGGAGGAGGAGGAGGGACCAAATCCATTGTCATTTATTTGTTGTTATCTGGTTCGTGTTTGTTGTTGAAGCAAAAAAAAAGTTGAGCAAAAAAAAAAGTGACAACAAAACTGTGCAATCTACTTAGTTATCATTTCATCACATCAGGTCAAGCCTAGCGCAAACAACATCACTCCATTGATAGACTACTCAATCCCAATCCCATGGCCTTCAATTGATCAATTCCATATACATTCTTCCACCCTACCCTTTGCTCACCCATATAGACCAACAAAAGGACAAGCATCCAAGTATCACCGTCAACTATCTCCATAATCTCGATTTCAACTTTGATTCATGAGTCGTTGATAAGATGTCCGAAAATATTGCATTAAAATTCCTTGGTAGAAAATCCGAGTACCCACCACTACCGGTATCTTCCAAGTCAACCTCCCATATACCGACAACGTCAACAACATCCACATCCATATCCAGATTCAAAGCTCCATTGCTGATGGTGATTGTGCTAGAGGCCATAACAACTTTAACTTTTTCGATTAAGTATGATGATTTGAACTATTATCACAATTTCTTGGGTGCTAGCGCCTTGGGACTGTCGACTGCTGTATTGGCTCAATCGATCACCGAGTTTTACAAAACATCGTTTTCAATAAATAAACATTTCAAGTTTTTGATTTGGGGCTTTATAAATGGGGTTTTTTCAAAATTATGGATTGATTTCATCTTGGTGAATTATTCAGATGATACCTTTATGAAAGTGATCATAGATCAATTGTTAGGTAATCCCATTTTCCAATTTGTTTTTGTCATTTATAATTGCATCTGGGAGAATAACGATTTTAGGTTGGGATTGGAGACAACCTATTTCAAAACTTTAAAATATTCTTTGATGGTATTTCCCCTCTTCTCCATTATAGCATTCACAGTCCTACCTGAGCTGTATATTTTCCCTGCAAACTGTTTGGTGACGTTGACGTGGAACATCATCTTGTCATTTGTAGCGTAATGCTGCTGTTGTTTGTTGTTATTGTTGTTGTTTCCGTAGTTATAGATATTGATTGCGTTAGTTGAAAACAAAAATTGTCTCTATCCCTGATCTGGTGTAGTGATGTTTCCATACTCTTCTTCTCCAACTGAGAAGAACATTCATATGTTACCAATTGGTTTACTTGTTTATGTAATGATTCATTTCAGCCTTTCCCATGTTCCGCGCCGTTTTTTTTCGAACAAAACGCAAATTACCCTTAACTGTTCCACGGAGACGAGTTGACAAGTTCCCCTTCTGAGACTGCCGCTGATTATGACAGTCATACCTGCATACAGCCTAAACGAGCTATGCATCCAGCTCAATCCCAATCAGCACCATACAACATAACTCCCAACATTAAAATTTTCCCCTATTGCAGACAGAAACCCGGCTGGTTCACACTCACACACAATTTTTTTTTAATTTTTTTTTATAGATTTTTTTTTCCCTCCCTAGTCTAGATTACACAGTCTCTAATTACAATACTTAAGTCTTAGTTTTAAATAGTGAATATATTTCAAGCTTTCTGTTCATGTCTGATGACACTTACTACATAACCACCCATGAGGCAGCACTCGCCGTGGTGGCGACTGCAATGAAAAAATCAAGATTAAGGATCGATAGCCTCATCATCACCTCCATTTTAGGTGGGGTATTGTTCAGCGGTGGTGGCATGTTATTTCTTCAAGTACAGGCTGGTTTTCAAGGTGTGTACACAACAAATCCTGGTATCATTGAATTGTTACAAGGAGCAGTGTATCCCATTGGCTTGTTCTATGTGGTGGTTCTAGGGACCGATTTATTTAATTCAAACGTGCTCTTCTTTACTGTGGGCGTCCTAAGAGGTGCAGTAACGGTGTTAGATTTGATTATCAGTTGGGTTATCAGTTTCAGTTTTAATTTGCTGGGAAATTTATTAGTTGCTTATGTCATTTGTCATTTGTCTAAGACCACCACTAGTGCCGATTGGCGAGAACTGTCCATGCAAGTGGTTGATAAAAAGCTTTCATTTTCATTTGTTGAAAATATGTTGAAAGGTATACCCAGCAATTTCCTCGTTTGCTTGGCAATATATTTACAACTTATGGTCAAACCCTTACATGTCAAATTTTTGATGATGTTCACCCCAGTATTCATGTTCGTTTCAATGGGATTTAATCATGTGGTGGCCGACATGTTTGTCATTCCACTTGGTTTACTCAACGGTGCCAATCACTCAATTGGAGAGTACATCTGGAAATCATTGATTCCATCTACCATTGGAAATATCATAGGAGGTGGTGTATTTGCAATACTGTTACCTTGGTACTTACACCTCAAAGTTGTTGAGATGGACAAGAAGAAGTTAAACTTGCCTCAATACGAAGAAAGAGATGAGCAACCAGAGCAAGGTATGGATTCAAGAGTAGTGAGAATTCCATCCTTAGCTACAACCACTTATTCTCCGATGACTTCAGATGATGTGTATTCGTCCAATGATAATGATGAAAATTCTCAGTATCGGGACTTACCCGATCAAACTCAACCTGAAGTATACCATCCAATTTGTCCCACCAATAGTCGCAGGTCGGTAAGCTCTATAAGGTCAAATCCATCATTATCACGTACTTACTCAAAGGGTTTAGCAAAATTGAGACCTATTAGCTCTACAAATTCAGCTGAGATCATGCGTTCTCCAAAGGGTGTCTTCCCAGTGTTGGGGATGGGTGCCCCTTATAATCGCGAACGCCGTTTGACTGTTGCGTATCTGGATGCCAACAGCCGAACCAAAAACGATGATGATGATGACGATGATAATGAAGATGTTGAAGACGAGATTCCTAATAAGTATGACCCAGAACAGGAGACAGTTTCCGGTAGGTTAAACAGCATCATAACGCGACGTCGCCGCAGTACCATCGCTCGAGACGAGGAGTCTCAACAACATCGCAGATCGAGAAGAGGTACAAGCACAAGTATGACACTGGTTCCACAAATACCAGCACCACTGCCATCTAAGGCGCAGCTTTTCAAATCGAATTTCCATTTGGGCTCAACTTCGGCTAATAATGATTATTATGGTGTATCAAAGCGTGCTTACCTGGCTGGACTCACCAGGGACTCCGTGAGGATGAGTAATGACATTGCTGGGATTTATCCGCTTGGAAGAGGACTCGAAAATTACAAATCAGCAGCACCACAACAAAAAACCACAGGTACTACGACAGCAAATAGATCAAGAAAGTCAAGCGATGCCCTGTCAAAACAAAGAAAGATGGGATACCAGCATAAGCAACATAAAGAACAACAACAACAACAACAACGACAACAACGACAACAACCGCTGCTGCATAAAGAATCATTTGATTTAACCGAGTTGTCTAACCCTGATATTTCAGAAATTCAAGAGAGCTTGAGCTTGATGGACATGGATGAGACAGATCCTATAGACGAGAGTCGTAAAGTAAGTCCTACAAGGGACCTGAACAGTTGATTTGTGGCTTTCAATACACTTTGAAGCCGCGGCAAAGCTGATATTAATCAATGGGTTTTTTCATCAAGATTTGTTTTGTTCTCAAAGGATTGTTGATTGGGGAGGTTATTCCTCAGTCGTCTATATGCATTTTGTTATTGAGCTTTTTACTTTTTATGCTTTTCGAAGGAGTTCCGAATGATTTATAGAGGATGATTATTAAAATTATATAAATTTAATTATACATGTTTTTTAGCCATTGAGTGTTTCAACTAAGGAATCTAGTTGATTTGGGGTATCACCAACATTAGTAAGTTTTTCTAACCTATTCACTGTCAGACAAATTCTGATCAGTTCTGGGGTTTGAGGGGAGCCTATCAATTTGTGAGAAAGGTATGGTTATGCGATGCTCAAATTTGTTGTTTTCAAAAAGATTCGACCAGCTTAATTTAAGGAAAAAAAGAAGTGTAACTCCACATTTCGGTAGTGACGAACGCAAAAATCTTTTTTTTCCCTTGTGGCATAACAGAGAAGCTTCAACGAAGAGCCTCAAAGAGAAAAGGCAACTTCTTTTAGATTCTTTACTTAAATGGCATTTCCCCTGAGAAGATTACCGTTGCGAAAATTCTTAAAAATCAACTCAATTCGGAAAATGTCATCTACACAATCAGTTTCATCCGCTTTGAAGATTTCAAATTTCTACAATGATTCTGAAGCTCCAATAGTTAACTTATCTGCCAAAGTCCATTTTGAAAAGTTATCATCTAAAGAGCAAAAATATGCACATTTCTTCAGCAAAGCAGCTCATGCGGGTTCCAGAGTAGTATTGAGGTCTGTTTCGCCAGAGTCAGAGACCATCTATGATTTGATTTTGTTCATACATAGAAAGATTGATGGAGATTATTCGAAATTGGAGTCGCTGACTTCCAAAGATATTGTCAAGGGATTTTTGGAGTACGCATCTATGTTTTTGAGCAATTTGGGTAATTACAAATCCTTTGGTGATGTCAAGTTCATTCCCAAATTATCGCAAGATGATCTCGAAACTTTGATTAAATCATTAGATGATCCACACGTTTCAACTCTTTATGAATCCTGTAAAGTTCCTTTGTATTCGTTGGATGACAAAAACATCTTATTAGGTTGGAACGATCAAGGTCATGTTTCATCTTACTATTTGAATGTTGTAACAAGAGATGAAGCTGAAGCAGTTAATTCGGCGTTGGCTTCCAATGGCATAATGCCCGAAAACACTAGAGTCTCCAAAACTAATGATCATGAATTTGTGGTCCACGTTGCCTCTGCAGACACATCAAATAACACCGGATACTACCCAGAGGAGATAAAATTTGAATTAAAAGGAAAACCTGCCAAATTAGTTTTCAACTTTGGTGACCATTCTAGAGAGTTCACCTTGATTTCACAGTTTCTCGCAGAGGCTAAAACTTATGCCAGAGATGAGAGACAACTCAAAATGTTGGAGTACTACGTCGAAGCATTCAAAACTGGTTCCATGAAGGCACACTGGAACTCACAAGTGGAATGGGTGTTGGATGTTGGCCCACCTGTTGAGACCAATATTGGGTTCATTGAAACTTATCGTGATCCTTCAGGTGTGAGAGGTGAGTGGGAAGGTTTGGTTGCCATGGTCAACAAAGAAAGAACTGAGAAATTTCAAACACTAGTCGATAATGCACCTAAATTCATCAGTGAATTACCTTGGGATTCCAGTTTCGAAAAGGATAAATTTCAAGCACCGGATTTCACATCCTTGGAAGTTTTCACATTTGCTGGCTCAGGTATCCCAGCAGGTATCAACATTCCTAATTACCGCTTGGATGTCGGATTCAAAAATGTATCATTGGGTAATGTCTTGAGTTCAAGATCTTCAAATGAGAAGGTTACGTTTATTGAAGATGACTTACAGGACGTTTTCAATAAGTATAGAGTCGACGCGTTCGAAGTACAGGTTGGCGCCCACGAATTACTTGGACACGGTACAGGTAAGTTGTTTTCGGAAACTGAAGATGGTTATAACTTTGATAAGAGCTCGCCTCCTATTGGCCTCGATGGTAAACCGATAACGACATTTTACAAAAAGGGAGAGACATGGGGAGCTTTATTTGGTGGCTTAGCAGGAACTATGGAAGAATGTAGAGCTGAATTGGTTGGATTGTATTTACATCTTTCCAGGGATTTTTTGAAAATTTTTGGTTATGAATCTAAAGAAGAACAGGACAAAATCATATTGGTTTCGTGGTTGAACATGGCAAGAGCCGGTTTAGTTGGTTTGGAGCAATGGGACCCAAAGACTCAGAAATGGGGGCAACCTCATATGCAAGCTAGGTTCACCATTTTTAAGACGATGCTCGAATCGGGATTAGTCACCTTACATCATACAAAAGATGATTTCTCTGATTTGATATTGAAACTTGATGAATCCAAAATTGAAACTGTTGGAAAGAAAGCAATCGGAGAATATTTGTTGAAATTGCATGTTTACAAGTGTTCCGCAAACGTCACTGATGGTATCGAATTCTACACCGAGAAGTCAAAAGTTGAGCCAGAAATAGCACAATTCAGAGACTTGATCATGAGTAAGAGATTACCAAGAAAACAATTTATTCAAGCGAACAGTTACATTGACAGAGACAATGTCATTGTCAAAGAGTATCAAGAGAATGAGATTGGAATGATCCAAAGTTTTGTTGACAGAGAAACTTAAATAAGCAATTTTTTCTACTCCAAATAGATACTCGAATACAAGCACAATATCATGACAATGATCCCCCAAACAGCCAAACCAAGACTGAGCTGCTTAATTAACTTACTGTTGAACATCTTTTCAATGCTTTGAGTACTAGAATCATCTTCAAAATGGTCATTTTCGTTTATGATCTTTATGATTTCCAGACTTTTATCTGATGCAATTAATTTGTAACCAAATAAGCCGGGTAATATAAAAGATATAGCCGTGGACCCTGTAGCACCAACTATAGATAATATGAAAGCAAAAGATGATAGCGATATGGCTAGGATGTACGATGCCGCCAATATTGTAAATGTCAATGTGTAGTACCTCCAGTTTGATGCAAGAGATGGTCTGCGTGGCGCTACTATGATCTCTTGAGCTTCATCTACCAATAATGACTCTATCTCAGCATCGTGATGAAAAATTTTATTTTCAATCCAAAAGCTAATGTTATTGATACTGATTCGACATGGATGGAACATTAAGGGAAATGATAAGAGAACCATAAGGGCCAAGGAGAATTTACCAAATGTTGTGAAAACATTGGCTTCGTAAAGCAACATCACGTTCCCTTCGACATTGTTACCAAAGGTGAAGTAACCGCTGAGTCCAATAGTTATGAACAACAAGCCCGTGATGGGGATGGCTATGTAAACAATTTTGTTGATTTGAAAAATGGAATTGAGTTGTAACTCGTTGATAATAGAATACATGTTTTGGTGTCCCGTATATGCAAATACAATGATTGAAAATGTGGATAGTATCGATGTGATCGACTCTGGTTTAAATAAGCTGATATCACCTTTAAAGTCACCTCTTACACCATCCACCAACTCATGCTTGAGTTCAATGAAAAAGTGACTGTATATCAATAGTATCATATATCCAATTGCCGCAAGAGCTACCATTGATGTATATTTTAACGAGTCCAAATTTCTCAAAAGTGATAATGGCACTGTAACTATCAAGGAAGACAATATCCAAAACAATCTTTGATTGGTAACATCGACAGTCACGATCGATGGCATTAAATCACCTATCAAGACGATATAACTCAATCCGACACCGAAACATTGTATTGCAATGGCAATGTCAAATACCACCGATAGAGATGGATACGTTATCGAACAAATATTGAAGAAATTGGCTTCTCCATTTCGAATGAATTTTGAAGACAAGCCCTGCAAGTATAAACCAAAACCTGATGTGATGCCCGCCAATACAATTATAAATAGCCCTAGTACTACCCCATCGGCTTTGAAAGATAGTGGAATGGCTAACAATCCAGCCCCAACAATAGTATTCAAAAGGTTTACAATTGAAGATTGTAGTGTAGCAGCTCTTTCTGCCATCATGAGACGATACGTTACTATAGAAAAAGCTGACTCTGTGATACGTCTATTATATACCCTGGCCAATCAAATCATGTAAACTGGCAATACATTATTATTGTGTAATCAATAATGGGAAGGAAAAATTGTGGCTACCCGGTTGTGTGTGTGCGACACACTTTTTCGTTATCGTCCATAAGAAGAAGAGTTCGTTCGGCCTGGAAAAAAGTGAAAAATAAGAGATCATCAATCAGTCAATTAAATCTTTATCTTTTATAATTTTTTTGGTTCACCTCCTCTCTTTTTGTCCGTCACCAATAACTACAAAGTGTTTTATGAAACTTTGGAAAGGAACTATTAATATTAAGAGAACAATGTCTGCATTACCAAAAGCTAACCCTTACTTCAAATTGGGAGGAAAAGATGTCTGGTCTTTGATTAATGAAACCGCCGCTGCAGCTGAGCTGGACAGTGGTGAAAAAGTTGTCAATTTGGGTCAAGGATTTTTCAGTTATTCACCACCTGATTTTGCCATTCAAGCAGCTAAGGATGCTTTAGATGTGCCCCTTCTTAACCAGTACTCTCACACAAGAGGTAGACCAAGATTATTGAAGGCTATTGCTGACACTTACTCTCCACTTTATGGAAGAGAGTTGTCAATCGATGAAATTCAAGTAACTACCGGAGCTAACGAAGGTATGTTAGCTGTCTTCACCGCTTTCTTGACACCGGGAGCAGATGAAGAAGTAATTGTTTTTGAACCATTCTTTGACCAATACATATCCAACATTGAGATGCCTGGTGGAAAAGTTGTTTACGTTCCATTGCATCCACCAGCCGATTTCAACAAGAGAACTGTTCAAGGTGGGGAATGGAGTATCAATTGGGATGAGCTTGAAAGCGCAATCACCCCAAAGACCAAGATGATTGTTCTCAACACCCCACACAACCCTGTTGGTAAGGTGTTCACCAAGGAAGAGTTGTTGAAAATTGGTGAATTAGCTGTGAAGCACAACTTCTTGATCTTGTCCGATGAAGTTTACGAAAACTTGTTCTACGTGGAGCACGTTAGAGTTGCAACTTTGTCACCTGAAATTGGTGCTAGAACTTTAACTGTTGGCTCCGCTGGTAAATCCTTTGCCGCTACCGGTTGGAGAATTGGATGGATCATTGGAAGCAAAGAATTGATTCCATATGTCACGTCAGCACATACCAGAATCTGTTTCGCAACACCTTCTGTCTTTCAAGAGGCATCAGCTGTCGCTTTAGAAAAATCATTGACTAATAACTACTATGCAGACACCAGAAAGGCTTATGAGAAAAAGTATCAAATTTTTAACAAGATTTGGGACGATTTAGGATTGCCATATACTGTTGCCGAAGGTGGTTACTTCTTGTTGGTGAATTTTTCTAAAGTGAAAATACCAAGTGATTATAAATTTCCTGAAGAAATAAGCTCCAGAGCCAAAGATTTCAAGCTTGCCTATTGGTTGATCAGAGAATTTGGTGTTGTCTCAATTCCTCCTACTGAGTTCTATATCCCAGAGCATGAAAGTGTAGTTGAAGATTGTTTGAGATTTGCCGTCTGTAAGGATGACGAGATGTTAGAAGCTGCAGTTGAGAAATTACAAGGCTTGAAAAAATACATCAATTAAACTCTTCTTGTTCCATAAAGAATACATATTTATACATTGACTTTATAGAATTCTTCTTAGTTGAACCATCATTCATTTTAAAATCTTTCAGGGCAGCCCTTGGCGGGTTCTAATGTTCTGTCATTCAAGTAGGCTCCACCTGTGGAACTGAATTGACACCAAGAAAATTCTCCATTTTGCACCAGTTGCAAGACTCTATACGCCTCCACACTACTATACGGTATCCCACTTTTAGGATCATAGTATTGAGATTCCTTCCCTGTGATGAGACATTTTTTCTTTATACCATTTGGTAAATAAATACCAATAGGTGCTGGAGTAGTAATCTTAACCTCCTTCACCTCTTCTTCATTCTCTTCTTCGTTATCCACAATCATAGCAGAAAGATCATCTCCAAACTTGGGCAAGTTATAGAACTCCTTGAACTGCTGTTTCTTCAAGTCTTTTACCGCCTTGAAAAGATTTCTTTCAAGGTCTTCATCTTCTGAAGTGGCTTTTATTCTCACCAAAGGTTCGACTTCAGTTGAACGACGCTGGGCTGGTAATAAAGATTGAGATCCAAGTAATATCTCCTTTATCGTGGCAATATCAGGCTCTTTTTCAAACTCTTCAAAGGTGACTAAATTTTTTGCAACAAGTTCTTCTGGTCCCTGATAAATATCTGTTTCAACTTCAGGCTCGAGTTCTAGTTTCACCTCACTCATTTCATTTGTTATAGTATCCCGCTCAGATTTTGTCGTCAGGTCTGCACTTTCTGTCAAAGTATCAATTTCGTTACTCTCTGAGATTGATACAATTTGTTTCTCTGTTGCAAATGTCACTTGCTTTATCTCAGGTTTTTCGGACTTAATATCGGGATTAATCTCTTCGGCAGTCTCTTGATCTGCAATGAAGTCTTCCTTAGAGTCATCCGAAAGGGCCTTGCCTTTCAATTTCTCCTCATCATTTTCCTCATCATCTTCATCAATAATTCCATCTGTGACTACGCCAGTCTCCTTTTTCTGTATCATGCTATCATCATCAGTATTGCTTTTCAGAGCTACTTCAACATCTTCTTTTTCCCGTATTAAGAATTTCTCATCAGCGGCGACATCAGTGACCATGGTAATGTCTTCGTTCGGTATCGACATAACTTCATCGTTAGAGGTCTGCACTGGGCCAACTTCCTCTTTCAATATCGACGTATCATCACGTTGGGATTCAGCGACCTCATCCTTAACAGCTTTTTTGGTCGGAGTTTTGATGCGTTCCATCACCGCTGAGACTGAGGTATCTTCTTCATTCTTGACATCCAGAGAAATAGGGCCGATTTTTTCTGTATTTATAATATGATCTGAATCAGTGTTGGTGTCTCCGAGTTGCGAGATGCTGGCATCTTCATTCTCCGCCTGATCATTTTCCAAAGAGGGGCTCTTTATCAGTACGGTTGCAATTCCATCATCCATTTCCACTAATGATTTATGTCCATCAGAATCTGTTTCCTGCACTGTAGAAGGTTCGTCCAGTGACGCCACCACTTCGTCATCTTCAGTTTTGGTAATTTCAGTTTTTCCCAGACCACTCTCAAGGGAGTCGTCACTCTCTTTTGTCGATGATGATGTTGCTTGTTCGGGATTGGAGTTAACGCTCGGAGATGATTCCAGTGCCTCAGCTACCCTCTTGGCTTCAGCTTTCTTTGCGGCTATCTCTTCTTCTACGCTTCTTCTCTTTCTACCTCTCTTCTCTTTCTTTGACTCCATCAACTGTTGAAGCCTTTTTTCTTCTTCGATCTCCTCTGTAGGAGTGACGTAATGAGGATACGAAACAAATCTTACAATGTTTATCAACTTTTTTTTTCTTGATTGTTGTAACATCCTTTGACGCTCTTTCTTACTCAATTCTTGCTCTTTGAATCTGTTTAACGAAAGAATGTTGTGTTTCTCAGTTTCTATTGCTTCAGCTAACCGCTCTTCTTGTGTCATTTCGTATCTTTTGACCTTTTCCTTTGGTCGGTTCAATTTACGTCTTTCCTCCAGTTGTTTCAATTTCTCCACAGTTGCCATTTTATTCTCCACCACTGCCTTTCTTGATGAGAATCTTCTGTTGTTATCCAACAATGAAGACGCATCGATGATGTTTGACCTTTTACGAGATTTTTCAGAACTAGTTTTCACTTGCTTGATCTTGGGTACCTCGAGTTGTTTGGCCTTCTTCAGTTTGGCTCGTTTCTTTGCTCTCTCCGACAGTTGCAATTCCTTTTCACCTTCTTCGACATCAGACTCATCTGAGTCTTCATCAGAGTCAGTGAACACATCATCTTCATTCACTTGAGAAACATCCTCGTCAGATTCGTCTACTCGCTTCCTTTTTTTGGAATTTGATGAAGTTTCTTCCTCTTCATCATCAACTTGGTTTACATCGGAGTCATGATCATCCACTATTTCGCCACCATCAGATGATTCCTCTTCTGAATATTCCACATCGTCTTCATCTTCCTGAAATAATAAATTAACATTTTCATCATCTTCTGTAGCAAAAGTTTGAGATAGTTCTTCCTGTTGTTGTTCCTCCAACTCCAATAACAGCTTCAATCTATTACCAGCATTGGCACGTTTCAGTCTAGTATTAATTAACAACTCTTCATCATCAGCCATTGCAGGTTCCAAGATATTTCTGTTGATCTTTCTTTGAGCTTTGTATTATTATTGTTTAGACCCAATGCTCTCTAATTTTTTTTTTCTTGTTCCAATTTGTTCATTTTTCTAAGGACAGCTTCCAAAGAAATCACCTGAAAACCATTACAGCATGAGATCGGTAGTCGCCAAGTGCCACATCTCTCTTCTTGGGAGGCGACTCTTGTCATCCTCGGTCGTACATAGATCAGAGGCCAAATTCACAGCAATCAATCCTAATGAACTGAAACATTTCAACCAATTGGCCCAGTCATGGTGGGATATCAATGGCCCACAACGTATCTTACACAAAATGAACTTGTTGAGAATGGACTTTATTCAAGATACTATTAAATCTAATATAAAGTTGAACGAAGGGATTGAGGATCCGGAGCAATTGATTTACATTCCTCCTTATGATCCGTCTTTGCTACCTCCGGAGATTGCAAGTCAAATTTTAAAAGAGCAAGAGACGCTGATGAGGCAAAAATATACAAAATTCAAGCTTGATGTCTTAGATGTTGGATGCGGTGGTGGTATATTATCAGAGTCATTAGCCAGGTTAAACATTGTTAAAAGCGTGACAGCGATCGATCTTTCCACTGATGTTTTGGCTATTGCTGAAGCTCATAAAAAATTAGATCCCATTACTGATAGTAAAATCACATACGAACTGAGGCCCCTTGAAGATGTCCCAAAAACGAAACAGTTCGATATAGTGACTGTATTTGAGATGTTGGAGCATGTGGATTATCCTTCTGAAGTATTGAAAGAGACCTTAAAACATGTCAAAGTTGGAGGGTGGTTGTTCTTAAGTACAATAAATAGAGACTTTGTGAGCTGGTTCACAACAATTTTCATGGGTGAGCATGTGTTAAAAATTGTTCCAGTTGGCACTCATAATTTGGAGAAATATATCAAGCATACTGAGGTGACCAATTGGTTTAAGGAAAACGGAGACCTGTTTGAGATCAAAAAGAGTAAAGGATGTGTTTATTTACCTGCATGCGGTTGGGTATTCACAGATAACCCAGATTGTGGTAATTACTTTATGGCTATTCAAAGGACCAAATAGAAATTTTAGGCATCATTAAACAATACAAATTTTTGCTGAATTATTTTATCAAGAGATTAAACTGCAACCTCTTTTTCTTCACCTGGTTCTCCAATGGCCTCGGTGTCATCGATAAAATTGGGGATTTCACCTGAACCTGCTTTTAAATAACTTGGCACCTCATCCATATTGTACTCATTTTCGTAATCGTCTCCCAAAGCTTCAAGCTCTGCATCCAATTCGCTTTCACTAATATCATCCGGAACATCATAATTTGCCAGCAAAGAACTTTGTAACTCGTTTGATCTTTCAACAAGATCGAGCATTTCGTCTTGCAATTCTTCAATTTTATCTATATCGATCTTTCCATAAGTCTTTTTCAACTCCTTATTTGCTTGTTTCATGGCATCCACCGTTATCATTGTGTTTTTCAAATTATCTGTTGTCATCTGGGCCTGACTCATATTCCATGCCTGACTCTCCAATTGATCCTTCTGTGCTTCCACCTGTTTTTTCTGCTTCAAAACCTTAACTGCCTTCTGTTTCAATGCCTGTTTTCCTGGTCCATCTCTCATCTTGGATAGTTTCAGTTGATAAGTCAGTAATTCAGAGTTTAATTTGGTGATTTTAACGTCCAAGGTGGAGACTCTATCCTCAGTATTTTTCACAGCATCGTTAAGAGATGGTTTTGGTTTTTGATTCTTTGTTCCAAATAGTCTATTCATCTTCTATCGAATATATTTGATTTTTATTTGATATATGTATATATATGTATACATCTATCTATACATCAATTAATATGTGTGTGTGTGGCAATGAATCTCTTTTTTTTTTTTTTTCAATTGATTTTGTTCTGTACTTCTCCTTCTCCTTCCCCGTCTCCATTTTAATTCTCCTTCTCCTTCGATTATCATCTCCATCTCCATCTCCCCAGTTAGTAATAAGCAGCGCACATAATTACTAAGGAACTAACAGAGAGAAACAAAAGAAAAGAAAAGCTGGTGATCGACTTTTTTCATCAATTTTAATATAAAGAAATATCTTTTACTAATAAAGTCATCGATCATATATTATAAATACTTATCAAACGGCTATTTTTTTTTAAATACATAACATTATCCTCAAAAGTTAACGGATATCCCACATACCCTAAAGGCCCACTAAATATAATGTCAGACACATTTGCACCAATAGAAGAAGCTATAAATGCTTTTAGTAAGTGAAAGTTCACTCACATTCTTACACAAATAATGACGTATTGACTAACAACTTCAACTATATAATCTTAGAAAATGGAGAATTTTTGATAGTAATGGATGATGAGAGTCGTGAAAATGAAGGTGACTTGATCATAGCTGCGGAGAAGATAACCACGGAGAAGATGGCATTTTTGGTTCGTCACTCATCTGGTTACGTTTGTGTTCCACTTTTGCCAGACAGAGCTAAAGAGTTAAATTTGTCACTCATGGTTCCTGTCAATACCGATAGAAATGGAACTGCCTATACTGTCACTTGTGATTTCAGAGAAGGTACCACAACTGGAATATCCGCCCATGATAGAGCATTGACAACCTTGAAATTGTCAGAGCCAAATGTCAAACTGGATGAGTTTATGTATCCAGGTCACATCTGTCCATTGATTGCCAAACCTGGACTTCTCAAAGAAAGAAGAGGCCACACAGAAGCAGCTGTTGAACTTTGTAAGTTAGCTGGTCTTCAACCCGTTGGTGCCATTGGTGAATTGGTGAAGGATGAGGATGGGTTGATGATGCGTTTGGATGATTGCGTCAAATTTGGTAAAGAACACAACATTAAAGTTGTAAACCTTGATCAAATCATTGGTTACATGGACAAAAATTAATGAAAAGAGGAAACTTTGACAGACCAATAACAATAAATAAAACAGATCTATATAGAATAAAAACTTGGTGATCATCTTTTTTCAACATATGTTTATATTCAATACTATAAAAATACAAGTGCAAAATGCTGTTGTTGAAACTTAATATGATAGATTCACAGATCCAATTTACCATGAAACTCTTCATAATCATCGTCCAATGGCTCATTTGCTCCTACAAGTTTTTTCCCCTTGTTGTGCTTCTCTTTGCAATGTCTCCAATAAACCCTATAGCAATTTTCAGCCATGTTCAGATGACAAGGATTCTTTACTCTGATAAATTTGTCTGAACAATTTTTGAACGGACATATAAGACCTGTTTGATGAACCACTGTTTGCTTCTTTTTTGTTTTGAAAAGCCGCTCACCACCCCTCGTTAAAGGCATAAGTGAACCATTCGAAAAAATTCCATGGAAAAGATTCAAATGGTGTAAGTATGTTGAATCATTCATCTTCAAAAACTCCAATTTCGGACAATATGGACAAAGTCCCTCTGCTGATCGAGTGCTCAGGTTAAGGTCAAATCTGATGACATAAGGCTCATATGGAGTGCTTCCAGCTTTCTTCGAGATTTCGTATGAATAACTTCTTGATTTAACAGGAAGGTCGCTGATGCTAAAAATTCCATTGTGTTTTCTAAAACTTGACAGTTCTGGAATCTTTATTGAATCTTTGTATTTCCATACCCCAATCTCAGCTTCATTGATGCTTTTGACATGTTGTTTGATAGTGCCACGAGCAGATTTAGGCTTGATGGAACTCTTCAGAGAGAGGTCAACTTTTGTCAGTGAAGATCGTTTGTTGGATTTTGTCGGGACAGCCTCTACTTCATCTTCAGCTTCATCTTTGGCTTCATCTTCTGAAAAACTTTCAGTACCTGGAGTCTGTGAGTACCCAATCTCTGTCACCAGTAGCTTGGCAAAAGCTGTTTTTGAGATATCAGGAAATGCAGTCTTACTTGATCTGACATCAATCTGAAGTTTATGCCCTGCTTTCACAATATCTGAAGGGTCCACACACCCTTTCTCTGAATGGCTTGAAGTGTTCTTGCCAAAAATCAGCTTATAGTTAGCCTCCATCTTGGCAGCGTGAATAAATCTATCTAATTCCGCAGCATTGATGACATTGGAAGAATAATCAACGCTATTGAAAGGAGCTATCCCTTGCATCAATTGTTTGCTTGGTTTATCGAACAACTCTGCAAAGCTCATCATTCTTGAGATTTCATAACTCATCTCATGGATTTTGTCGGCAATCATGAATTTAAATCGTTCGAGCTTCAGTCGCTGTGGATCTTCTCTTTGTTGAGAATTCTCAATGATATTGCTTGAAATATATTCAAGTAGATGTGTCATAAATAAAATCCTTGGAATTGTAATAATGTGAATTAGATCTAAATAGTGGTTTGAGGTGACTAAATCTGACATAGGAAACAGATTAAAAGAATTGTCATGCAGTAGTAGTAAATAGTCTGTGGTTTTAAATTCGAGACAGAAAATGTAAAGGGATATTTAGTGCGGTGTGAAAAAGATGAAAGTATCAAAATCTTCAGATCACCACAAATGGTTGGGCAAAAAAAAAGTCAAAAGATATCAAAGATATAAGATACATCGCCGTATCATCTTATTGAAGGGCTGACAAACAAATTCAGACCTAGACCTGCGACTTTGGTTGAAAGACATGTTTCATTCTGACTTGTAGGTGATGAACATCTGTGAAAGAGCAAAGGTAAGCCAAGAATAATTTCATTATATTCTATGTATATCATAAATTATAAATAGACGATCAGATTTTCTTCAAAATGGTAACAACATCTTCATCTTCTAAAGGATGAGACAACCCCACATACTGTGGTTGATGCTTGACACTACTACCGTAAACAATAGCATTTCTAAAATCAGAAACCAATGACTTGTGGATCTGATTACAAAAATCTTCAACAGTACATGCGTTGGATTTCAAAACAATTGGCTCATTGAAATCAGGTAACTTTCCCTTAGGCTTTGTGTAAACTCTCACCAAATTGAGTCGATCCCACATCAATTCTAACAATTCATCTAAATTCCACTCATTTCCTGATGAGATTGGAATAGCATTTGGAATTCTGTACAACAAATCTAATTCCTCGATCGAAAAGCTATCAATTTTGTTCAAAACATAAATGGCTGGAATGTATCTTCTATTCTGTGCCTCTAATGTGTCAATCAAGTCTTCAACAGTTGCATCACATCTGAATGATATGTCAGCAGAGTTCATCCTATATTCACTCATGACGGCTCTAATCTCATCATTGTCCAAATGTGTCAAAGGCACGGTATTGGTAATGTTGACACCACCTCTCTCCTTCTTCTTCACCACGATATTTGGTGGTTCCTTATTGATCCTGATTCCAAAACCCTCTAATTCATGCTCTATAATCTTTTTGTGTTGTAAAGGTTTATTGACATCTAGTACAATAAAGATCAAATTACAAGTTCTAGCAACAGCAATAACTTGTTTACCTCTACCCTTACCATCTTTAGCACCTTCAATAATACCTGGCAAGTCCAACATTTGAATTTTAGCACCCTTATACTTGATAACTCCCGGAACTGTTGTCAATGTAGTGAACTCATACGCCGCCACCTCTGAATGTGTACCAGTGATCTTTGATAACAATGTGGATTTTCCTACGGAAGGAAATCCAACAAATCCAACAGTAGCAACACCGGTTCTAGCAACATCAAAACCGACACCACCACCACCACCACCTGTTGTTGGAGCCAACAACTCTCTTCTCAACTTGGCCAATTTGGCTTTCAACTGACCCAAATGAAATGAAGTTGCCTTATTCTTCTGGGTCTTGGACATCTCGTCCTCGATCAGCTTGATCTTCTCCACAGTGGTAGACATTCTCAACTAATATAAATCTGTCTTCGATAGGTTCACAATCAAATTCAAGCCCTCTGTCAATGCCTTTGAGATAGATTTTGAAAAATTCTGAAATATAGACAAAAAAAAATTTTGAGAAGAGTAAATATTTTATCGGGTTTCTGAAAGATTATCAAAGAAAATGGCAGATATGCTTCAGCCAAAAAAATTTTCACTTTGTTAACGCGAGGTATCTTCTTAATTAAATAGACTACATTGCCAATTGAAATCATCAAGATGGCTAAAAAAGTAAAGAAGTCCAGTAAATGGGACGATGATGACTGGGAAAATGACATCCCGGCCGCTGGAGAAGATCAGGAATCTCCACCAACAGAAGATTCTACACCAGTACCTGAACCTAATGGTGCTGAGGAAGCAACTGAGGATGACTTTGATTTCATGTCCGCTATCAAGAAATCCAAAAACAAGAAGCTGCTGAAAGAGAAAGAAGACAAAGAGAAACCTAAGACAGGTCATGTCATCAAATCTAAGAAAGAAAAAGAGAAAGAGAAGAAAGAACTGGAAAAGCAAAGAAAGAAGGAAATAGCTGAGAAGAAGAAAGCCGCTGCAGATGCAAGGAAAGCACTGGAAGATGCTGCCAAAGCAAAGAAGGCTGGATCTCAACCTGAAGCAGCAAAGGAGGAGGCACCTGTAGAAGCTCCAGAGACGAAGGTAGAAGAACCAGTGAAGGAAGAAAAGAAAACGGCTGTCAAGAAGAAGAAGGGTGTTCCAAATGCCGCTATCGCAGCTTTGAAACGTCAAATGGAGTTGAATAAGCAGATGGAAGAACAGCTGCGTTTGGAAGAAGAAGAAGAAGAAAGAAGAGAGCAAGAAGAGGAAGCCAAAAGATTGGAAGAAGAAAAATTGAAAGAGGAAGCAAGGCTGGCAAAGAAAGAGAAAGAAAAAGCTAAAAAGGAACTGTTGAAGGCAGAAGGTAAATTCATGACCAAGAAACAAAAAGAGGAGAAGAAGCTTCAAGAAAAGAGAAGGCAGCTGTTGTTAGCCAGCGGAAACCTTGTTGTACCTGGATTACAAGAGGATGCACCAAAGCCTAAAAAGGTGGTTTATACCAACAAAAAGAAGAAAGGTAAGACTGATGGTACAACACCAGAGCCTTCGACCCCAGTTGCTGCTGTGTCTAAAGCTACATCAAAACCACAGGTACCTGAGGTTTCTACTGATGATATTGTAGAGGATTGGGAGAAGATGGCTTTGGAAGAAGAGCCAGTTGCCGAAGATTGGGAAGCCGCTTTGCTGGAAGAGGAAGCTCAAGAAGAAAAAGTTGCTCAAGATACCACAAATGGTGATGTTAAAGACAGCACTGCTGTAGATGAAAAAGCTGCTGAAAAGAAGGCTGCTGAAGCTCTGGCTGCTGCCGCTGCCATTGCTGCTGCCGAACTGAAGGCTGCTGAAGAGGAAGAGAAGAAAAAACAAGTGTCAAAGAAATCTGCCAAGGCTCAAGACGAGAGTAATCTTCGTTCTCCTATCTGTTGTATTTTGGGTCATGTCGATACCGGTAAGACTAAATTATTGGATAAAATTCGTCAAACAAACGTTCAAGGTGGAGAAGCGGGTGGTATTACCCAACAAATCGGTGCCACATATTTCCCAGTTGAAGCTATAAAGCAGAAGACTGCAGTTATGGCTGCATATGAAAAACAGACTTTTGATGTACCGGGTTTGTTGATCATTGATACCCCGGGACACGAGTCTTTCACCAATTTAAGATCTAGAGGTTCCTCATTGTGTAACATTGCCGTTTTGGTTATAGATATTATGCATGGTTTGGAACAGCAAACCATTGAGTCTATTCGTTTGTTGCGTGAAAGAAAAGCACCATTCGTGGTTGCATTGAACAAGATCGATCGTCTTTATGACTGGAAAGCAACACCAGATAACTCTTTTAGAGATTCGTTTGCCAAACAAGGTAGAGCAGTTCAATCTGAATTCCAAGATAGATTGGAAAAGGTAAAATTGGAATTGGCTGAGCAAGGTCTTAACTCTGAATTGTATTTCCAAAACAGAAACTTATCTAAATACGTCTCTATTGTTCCTACCTCTGCCGTCACCGGTGAGGGTGTTCCAGATTTGATCTGGTTATTGTTGGAATTGACACAAAAGAGAATGAGCAAACAATTAATGTATCTTTCGAAGATTGAAGCCACTGTTTTGGAAGTCAAAGTTGTTGAAGGTTTGGGTACTACCATCGATGTCATTTTGTCAAACGGTATATTACGAGAAGGTGACCGTATTGTAATTTGTGGTCTTAATGGTCCGATAGCAACCAATATAAGAGCATTATTGACACCTCAGCCGTTGAGAGAATTGCGTATTAAGTCTGATTATGTTCATCATAAAGAAGTGAAAGCTGCTCTTGGTGTTAAAATCGCAGCAAACGATTTGGAGAAGGCAGTTGCCGGTTCCAGATTGTTAGTCGTGGGAGAGGACGACGATGAGGATGAAATGTGTGACGAAGTCATGGATGACTTGACTGGTTTGTTAGATTCTGTTGACAAATCTGGTCGTGGTGTCACTGTGCAAGCCTCGACTTTAGGTTCTTTGGAAGCTTTATTGGATTTTTTGAAGAGCATGAAAATTCCAGTGATGTCAATAGGATTGGGACCAGTCTTCAAAAGAGATGTTATGAAAGCTACTACAATGTTAGACAAGGCAAAGGAGTATGCTGTGATGTTATGTTTTGATGTCAAGATCGATAAAGATGCTGAACAGTACGCTGAAGAACAAGGTATAAAAATTTTCAGTGCTGATATCATATATCATTTGTTCGATGCCTTCACTGCTTATCAGCAGAAATTATTGGAACAACGTCGTGTTGATTTCTTGGAATATGCGATCTTCCCTTGTGTTTTGAAAACCATTCAAATCATCAATAAACGTAATCCAATGATCATTGGTGTTGACGTTGTTGAAGGTACTGTACGTATCGGAACTCCGATCTGTGCTGTCAAAGTTGACCCTGTTACAAAAGAGAGAAATATCTTGCTTTTAGGAAGAGTTTCATCTCTTGAGGTTAACCACAAATCTGAACAACAAGTCAAAAAAGGACAAACAGCTCAAGGTGTTGCTATGAGACTCGAAAACCCAAGTGCTGCACAACCAGTTTGGGGTAGACATCTTGACGAAAACGACACTTTGTATTCATTGATCACCAGAAGGTCTATTGACACCTTGAAGGACCCTGCTTTCAGAGAAACTGTTGCGAGAGATGACTGGTTACTTATTAAAAATTTGAAGCCAGTATTTGACATCAAATAGATTCCCAACGTATGATTAACTATGTAATTGTTTCATGATTTGTACCAGTTTTTAAAATTGTAAAATTGAATTTATTTTACTGTATGTTAATTTATATCTTTAATTGCTAAAAACGATCAAATGCTACTTTTGACAGCCTATATATATAAATTCTATGATACAGAATAGCAGAATCCCCCAAACAGCCAAAAATTCCCAATGCTTTCAATGTTGTGATTAGATACCAACGGAAGGCATTTTTGCCAACAAATCAAAACTTCCGGTACCAACATTTGATAACTTACCGGTAACAAGTCTGGCAGATGGGGAATCCAAATCCTCTCTCTCCTTCTCCAAAACAGCCTTTGTCAAAAACAGACATGTTGTCTCATAAGACATTTTCATAAAAGCTGAAGTAGATGAATCGATACCTTGTCTGTTGAAAGCTAAGTAGGTACCCTCTCTTGTCATCATGTCACCAATCAAATCCAAATGTCTAGACGAAACGTCAATGGCATAGGTACTGAAAACGTTGTTAATCTCGTTAACAATGGTATTTCTGGCGGCCTCCACACCATATGTATGTAATACAGCAGCGATATCGTTAGATGTAACACCGTTGACATCAATGAAATCTTCTTGCTCCCAAATTGCTTGAAAGTTGACTCCTTCTGTAACTAAGACACGTTTACCCTTCACTGGTTCTGGATGAACACATCTGCCAATCTGGGGAATTTCTCTGACAACTACCTTATGACATAAATCTTCCACAATGTTTACCATCAACAACTTCTGAGTCTCGGATGGTAAATCCATTTGAAATTCACACCAAGCTCCGTGATCGTCATCAAAATCAAATTTGGAAATTAAATTATGTTGTGTGATAACTTCCAGTTGTCTATCTCTAGCTGACTTCGACATCTTTTTGTCTTTAGTTGAGTCATTAGTCTCCATTTCCACATCAGAGTCTGAGTCATCAGTGATAGAGTCATTATCTTCTTTATCACTGTCTTCTTCTTCGTCAGAAGTTGCTTCAGCAGCCTTCATGGTCTCTAATTCATCCTCATCAGGATCATCATATGAGACCAATTGTTTAACATGGTCACGCTCTCTGTCTTCATCAGCATCATCATCTTCTTCATCACCCAAATCATTCTTAGCTTTCTTGGCAATTTCCGCCAATTCACTTTGCTGCTTTGGAACTGCAGCTCCCACTGCTGGTAAGGACTCGTGGTTTGGTTTCTTTTGTTTTTTGATCTCCTTTCCAACAATCAATTCTAAATGATGTAAAAATTTAGTTGTGACACATTGCTCTAGTTCTGCTTTGGAAACGTCATATTCTAACTCATACTCTGACTTGTCGAAAAGCAGCAATTTGATAACATATGACCTGCACGAGTCACCTGCACCGGTTGCTGCACCAATTGTTTCCGTGACAGTCACATTGTCAATGAACTCGGAAAGTGTGACCTTCTTTATAGCCTTACAGAAAGTATCAGCTTGTTCGTCGTTGACATCGTCCAAGATAGGTAAAGTCATCTGAGGCGTCTTGATCGAAGCTGAAGCAGTCATAATGATCTCTCTCATACGTGGAATACCTAAGGTAACATTTGCGGCACCGTGACCAGCAAAATGGAAAGTATTCAAAGTCATCTGTGTTGATGGTTCACCGATAGATTGAGAAGCGATGATACCAACGGCTTCCCCAGGGTTGATTAAAGATCTCATATACTTCAATTGCATCAAAGCGCGGAACTTTTTATCGGTTAAACCACCTCTTGCTTTCTCTTCTTTTGTTGAAGCGAAATGTTGAGGGTTCTTTTCAATAAACTCATCCAATTTCTTTGTGAACTCCTCTGATACTGATCCCAAGTACTTAGCAGGACTGTAAACAGATAACACTGGATCGTATTTGACATCCTCGTTATAATGAGCAACTGGCCCAATCTTTTTCTGATGTTTTTTATACTTTTTGTTGTATCGCAATGCAGTTTCTGTGTCAAGATGATCAATCAAATCACCTGGATTGTACTTATGTATTAAAGCTTCATAATTTTCAGCACAGAAATCAAATTGATACATATGTGATTCCTTCGTGACATCAACTGCATCACCACCATACAAGAATTGAACCAAGGTACCATCGGCGTCTCTAACAGAATTGTCATATGAGACATGAACACCCTCAAATTGTTTGGTTAAACATCTTTGCAAGTAACCAGATCTCGAGGTTTTGACAGCAGTATCAATTAAACCCTCTCTGCCTGCCATACAATGGAAGTAGTACTCTTGTGGCCTTATACCGGAATAAAAACGTCCCTTGATATAACCACCAGCTTTAGCATCAGTCTCGTATGGTTTGAATGAAGGCAACGTTTTACCAGAAACCATCACTGGGACTCTACGACCTTCCAAAGCTTGTTGGCCTAAAAGACACATAATTTGTGAAACGTTGACATTGGAACCTTTAGCTCCAGAAAGTGCCATAGCTTGCATTGAGTTATATGGAAACCTTTTCATTGTTCCTTCTGGAACACACGTTGATACGACCTCCGATGTAATGGAATTTACCTTAGACTGAGTAACAGCATCCAAGATTCCTGACTTATTATCATCTCTCAAAATTTCTTCCAATCTTTTCAAGAATTCTTCGTCAGAGACTGGTGTATCTACTGGAAGATTGGTGACCTCAGCGGCAGCTTGACGACCACTATCAACAGACTTTTTAAGGATGTCTCGCCTCCATTGATTTCCTTCATCTGTCAATCTCAAATCATCCATACCACATGTGAACCCAGTCAGTGTAATGTAATTGGTAAATAAACGTCCCAAGACACTCATCGCTTTACCGGCTATAGTTGGGCCATAAACCTCGTGCAACGAATGAACAATACCAAATTTGGAAGCACCATATTGTGACTTATCCAAAATACCTGAGATTAATTCACCATTTCTGAAGATGACTTCATTCTCAGTCGAGCCTTTTCCCCAGTATTCTGACTTGATTTTGTTTTTTGAGACTAAATTGATACCTGGCATTGAGTCTGGTTTTATGTTCAACAAGACAGTTGTGATAACCTGCTTACCAGTCCACAAAGGCTCTGGCTTGAAAATGGTTGGTTCCACTGTGAGAAGTTTAGGCCTTGAAGTATGTCCATCTTCAGGACGAATACATCCGTATATGAGCTGATGATATCTTTCTCTGGTGAAAAATGTGTCTTTGCTAGTCAACCAAACACCAGCACTGATATGATCCTGGATCAAACCTCTCAAAGGAGCACCAGATGTAGGTGTCAAATATTGAGAATCAGTGTTTGCTAAATTAAGAGCTTCCGCTTTTGCATTCTCATTCTGTGGAAAATGCATATTCATTTCATCTCCATCAAAATCTGCGTTATAAGCACCTGTGTTGGCATAGTGTAATCTCAATGTTTTTTCACCAGGTAAAACTCTTACCTTGTGACCCATCATAGACGCCTTATGTAATGTTGGTTGTCTGTTCATGATAACGACATCATTGTTTTTGACATGACGATAAACTCTCTTGTTTATTACAGAGGCACCGCTTGATGAAGGTGTAAGTAATTGGTTAGCAATAGCAGTTCTCTGTTCTACTGTCATTCCTATTAATGAAACCAAAGTTCCATCCTCATTTTGCACTTGAATTGCACCAGGCCATTTTTCAGGACCGTTGATTACTGCTTTTCTTAGTTCAGCAACATTGTATGGTGTTACAGGTTCAGGATAAGTTAATTTTTTGGCAAACACAGGAGGAACACCAATCTCATTAGTTTCAATCATAGGATCAGGCGAGATGACAGATCTGGCAGCGTAATTGACTCTCTTTCCCATCATGTGCTTTCTGAACAAACCTTCCTTCTTCTCCAATGCTTGTTTGATACCTGGTGTTGCGATTCTTGATGAGGCTTGTTGCTGTGCTTTTGTAGAATCTATAAAAGCGTTGACATCATTTTGAATTGTGACAAAAGCATTCATGAGTCTGTTAAATAGTATCTTTCTTTCCAGTACCGGGACTTTGTCTTTTTGTGAAGAGGAAATCTGCTCATTAAGGTCTCTGATCAATAATGATGTGGTCAAAACTCTGGACAATAACGAGTTCTGAGAATTCTCATGAATTTCCTCACCCAACTTTGATGGTAATCTGAACCTAGTTGGTGGAACAACAAGAGCTTGGATGAAAAACATATCTGCACTCACATCGTTCTTAACATTTGGTCTAGAATTAAGTAAATAATGAAGGACGGAGTGTTCATTTCTGAAAACAGCTCTCAATGTATTTCTCACTTCAGTTGACAAGACATATTTGGATCCGGTTTGTTGCTTGACATTGGAAACACCTTCCTCACCGTCGTTCTTTAACATGTCCTTTCTATTCAAACCCTTGACTCGGTTATTCGTCAATTGTTTGTCTTTCAAAGCATTCTCGAAAATCTTGGAGAAGCCATCCTTTCTGTACGTTGGTGAAAACATCCCACAATTGTCACATTTTGGTCTACTCAATAATCTTTTATAATACAGGTGTATCAAATGCTTTCTTTCCTCACCAACAGTGGCAGTATGGTTACCTTTCTCTGATACTTCACCAGTGCTCAATGCTTTGGCAATTGCTGTATCTACAAACATCTCACGGCGCTGTCTAAGCTCCGCATCGGTGTTAGCATCAGTTTGCTTTTGCAGGCCTTCTTCTTCAGCTTCGTCATCGTCAATATCTGCTCCTGCAAGATGAAAATCATCCAACTTAGCAGCTTCTAGAATCAACCCGTACTGTAACAACCTCAATTTACATTCGGTTTTGTGGGATTCCAAATCTTTCAACTTGAAGTGATGACAGTATAAACATGATGCTCTTAAAAAAAGGTATAACTGGTTGAAAAACAACGGATTGTACACTGGTACGGGTAACTCTATATGTCCTTGGTGACCGGGACAAGATCTATCGTCCAAACCACATGTTGAACAAAGGTTCCTCAAAAATGCCCCTAAAGACAAATCATATAAACCACCACTAATGGGATGACCTAAGTTGTCAAAGACAGTAGGATTTGTGATCTGCTTTGCAGAAAGTTTTCTTACCTCATCCGTTGATAACACTCCGAAGTCCACAGACTGGATTTCCGAACCAACTGGTTTTGTAATGTCCATGGTATAGTGACTTCGAGTGAATAGAGAGAACTAATGACTTGAGATCTAGTACTAGAAAGTGAAAAATTTTAAAAGCTCAAAAAAAAAAAAAAAAAAAAAAAAAAATTAAAAAAAATTTAAAATTTTCATATTTGACTTCCAATTACGGTAGCTTCTGCTTCTGATTGGAGACATTGATCCTTACATTTATAGAACTGATCCCAAATCTCTTGTGGAGCAGCGGAACTTTCCATCCACGCCTCAAACTTTGGATTCAACATCGCCATTTTCGACAGCCTCAGACTGCTCCGGGATTCTGAAAAGTCCAAACCACATCCATAAACAATATCATCTAGTCGAAGCTCAGTATAAAACAACTCCCCTCTAACTATTGTATGATCATAAATTTTCAGCGTGTACTTCTGAGAAACTGCCCTCACCATTGTCATCATATTTGCTCTCAAGGTGGGTATTATTGGGCTCATTCCGCCAGCCAAATCAGTCGTCTCGAATATTTGGTCTTTCTCGGCCGAGGAAAGATCATTGAAGTACTGCAATTTTGTACTGGATTCGGAAATAGGAATCAGCTTCTCTTTAACCAAGTCTTGATCTTTGTCATAACTCTCAAGTAATTTAAACAAATCAGAGTTCTTCTGTTGTTCAAGAGTTTGAAATACTTTTAAATTGTTTTTCAAGTTTGTAGAGAGTTGGATTCGCCAACTTCTTGATAACTTTAGTATATTGAAACAATGAAGAAGCTGAGATATATCAGAGTAGAAGACTCCCACCACATTATCAACTAATAATCCGCCTTTCTTGGGGTTGTTCATAGATGCTAGCAAAGCAAATGTTCTCCTATCATTACCGGATAGATAAAGATTTCTTATTGCTTCCTTAAGGTTTTTGCTTCTTTCAAGGTCGGGTTCTTCCAAAGATGTCGGTAAATTGATCAAGCATCTCTTTATCAACCTAGGAAAGTTCAAGGTTACCAGTTTGTGAGCCGATGTGGTTATTTCATTATAGGACCGGTTATGCAGATCTATATGCATATCGTACAAGTTGAACTTCTTCAATGATTCTTTAGCTTGAGCTCTCCACATCTTTAATTCGGTTGGCTTCACTTAGGCCCCACGTCGATAGGATACAAAACTCGGTTACTTTTTTTTTTTGTGATTTGTTTTTTTTCAAATTGTCGAAGGGCCATCTCCAGAAGTTGACACCATAATCAAGATAATGGATAGCCAGCTAGAGCTGTTGTACCATCAGCTTCAAAGTCTGTCTACTGTCTCTCACCTTGAAAAGATTATCCAGAGCGTGGAGGCTGAACTAAACCGGACCCAGGAACAAGTGGAGACTTTTATCAATAACTCAGCTTCACAATTGAATTCAGATCTAAACTCAGTTGAGTTGAAAAGGTTGAACTTATCTTCAGTTTTGAATGATAATTCCAAGCCATTGGTGACCAAGATAAGCAATGCAAATGATTTAAGTTACAGTATCACGAGGCGTATCAGATTGTTGGATCTGGAAAAGGACAAAATAAATCAATCATTTGAGTACATTCAAAACATCATCTTTTTGAAAAATGAGATCTTGAACTGTCATCTGTTTCTCGAGAGCAAAAGCTGGAAACAGCTGTCTCAGTGTATAAACCACATATTGAATCGTCTTCCCGAAAAGTTGTTGGAGGACGATGAGTTCGTTTCGTTTGTTGTGCCAACAAGCGATTTGCCTGAATTGCCAAAAATCACCATATCTAATTGGGTAGAGGAATTGTCCGCATTTTTCCAGCAGGAATTTGAAAAGGCCTCTCTCCTGAAGGACGTCACAAAATTAACAGAATACTTTCTTTTGTTTCCTCTTTTGATGAAAAGTAATGTTGGTTTGAATTGTTATTCGAAGTTTATTGTCAATCTTGTTAACGAGCAGTCAAGTAACCTTTTGACCAATATCTCTAAGGAATCAAAGATGAAGACTGGGTTTCACGCTTTAACACTTTTAAAAGTTTTTGAAATTATATCCACGATCATTAATCAGCATTCGAAGCTAATCGTGGAAAACTATGGCTCAAGATCTATGCTAGAAATAATGAGTCGAATTCAAAAAGAATGTGATATACAATGTGGGTTGATCTTTGATACATTTTGGGACTTGAAAGATCTTTCTGCAGTTTTGAGAAAAGTCTCTAAATATGACTACCCCATTTTGAGGCGATTGATGTTGGATTTCGAGGATGAGGAGCCTAATCGTTATACTGAAGAAATTTCAATCATTGAAGTCAATGACATATGCTATGAGTTGTCATCTATATTAAAGAACTGGAAGATGTACTGCAATTTTTTGAAGATCAAATGGGACGGTTATAGTGGGTTGTCTCATAACAATGACATACCGAAACCTGTCGTTGAGTCGTCCTTCATTTTAAAAATCGATGAGAAAGGTACTCCAACTTTTGATAAATTGAGCACTTTCCAACTTCGAAGGTCGATTGAGAAATCGTATGATCTAGAAGAACTTCCAGACTTGTCAAATTACCTCCTCTTAAAAGAGGACACAAGTTGTGCAGTGACTTCTGTCATAGAGGATGTTATCCTTGTTTTAAATAATGTTTTAAGTCGTACGTTGGAGACTGGTGACGAAGTCATAATCAAAAACATGATGACAAATGCAAGGCGCATCATGGAAGTGGATCTTATTCAACTCTTGAATAAGAGGTTAACACTCAATCAACCAAGGGCTAACACTGTGTTATCGTTCCCTAGTGCTTCCAACGTTAGAAATTCAAATGAGTTTAGTAGAGACCTGTCTATTTCTCCACGTGTTGGTACTCCAAGTAACAATTACGGTAGCATTTTCATGAGAGGTGCAACCTCTGCACTCAATAATGCCATCAATTTCAACAAAGATGATGACCTAAGAAAGCTTGAAACTTTTATCATTTATTTGAACTCAATCGAAACTTTGAAGGGTTATTTGAAGAAGTTGATCGAGAACCTAGATAGCAAGTTGGTATCGGATAAGTTGTTCATGCATTATGATGAAGGTGCAACTAATCCATATCAAAACTCAATAACAAAAAGACTTTCTAATGTCTTGAATTCATTTGAGGAAGGCTTAGATCAGAAGTGCGGTTCGATAATAGACGAAAATATCAATTTACTATATCAAAGAGTCATAAGTACGAAATTGAACAAACTTGTGAATGAGTTGTTTGGCAAATCAGAAGACTTTGTTTTCTCGCTTTCAACCACAAATGAAGATCTACTCAGGTTTATTAACCAGTTTAGGTCGCTATATCAACCATATCAAAAGACATTAATGCCTCAACTATTTTTGAAGCTACTGACGCTTGCTACTTCGAGGCTATCGGGCTTTTTAGAGCGTAAAATATTGTCTTTAAGATTTACTGACACGGGTGCTTTGTCTTTGGAGAAAAACATGGGTTACATTATTGGCGAGGTCTCTAAGATTGACTACAAATTGAGAGAAAAGTTTCTTAGAGTGACTCAAATCATCATGGTTTTGGGTTTGGATGACGACGAAGAGGATCAATTATTCAACAATGATGAAGATGAAGAAAAACTTGGAATCAAATGGGTTTTAACTCCTAATGAAAGACAAAGAGCAAGAAGTTTACGGGTCGATCTTGATAAATAGATATACATATATTTTCGTATCAGATACATTGATATCAATAAGCCTAAATTCATTATACACGAAATTCTCTTCCATTCACTCACTCATCGCCACGTCTCTCTTCTCTTCGGTGTTCTTCGCTTCATTATTAGCTTCCGGCTCCTCAACATCTATGCTGGATACACCTGTCTCTATCGCATCAAATTTATTCGTATTTACGCTCGTATCATTCCACTTTCCAGCATCGCCGGTATTCTCTTCCTCTTCTTCATTTTTTTCATTATCATCATGCTTGTTTCCAAATAGTTCGTCATCACTTTTGAATTTCAATCTATCTGTAATTATTCCAAGTTTAGGATGTGTAAACTCACACTCAGGCCCATCCGGACAAAAACCATACAAATAATTCGGGCATATTGTTTTTCTTACATGCCTCTTGGTACAGTTTGGACCATCTTTGCAAAACCCCTTATTATAGTTGTCGCACTCGGGTATTTTGGACTTGGGATCAATATGCAAGTAAAGACAATCAGGGGATTGAGTACAAAAACCATTTTTGGTAAAGAATAAACACTCGGGCATCTTCCTCAAGTTATATTCATGCAAGAACTCACAGTTCAAATTCTTCTTACACAAGCCTCGCAACCAATGCTTGCACACTATTTTATTGGAAAAATTTGGATGTATGCTTTGTTTAGGGCGATCTGGATTCAACCCAAATTGATACTCTCTGTCAAGAAAATCTTCAAATTGAAATCTTGAGTGATGCTGTGGTTCAACCACAAGCAGAGGCTGTTGTTGGAATATTGGAGGTCTCGGTAACATCTTTTTGTGTTATGTTATAGGCAATTTTGATAAAGACTTTCAATTCAGGCTTGATATTATTAATGTGTGTGAATTTACGATTATTTTTTATTTTATATCAACTTTTGATATAATTTACACGAATACTCATTTGAATAAGTTAGCTCAATTGAACTATATATTGAGATATATATTGAGATATATATTGAGATATACTTAAAATATTCAGCATCAAACTGATTAAATCACTCACATTCCCCACAAATGGCTAATAGAAAACCTAAGGGGAATCAATCCCAAATTATTTCGCTTGATGGAAGAAGCGGTGCAGTAGAAGTGCTCGTGACAAGATGTGTATTGGTGACCGTATCAGTTCCTGTGTCTTGTGTGTAGACGGTGTAATCTGGGTTGCAAGTGTTGAGATAAACAATTGAAGAGACTGTGTCACCTTCTGTAACAATGGATGTTGAAAGAGCTGGTGGACATGATACTGAGGTGAAAGTTGAGTATAACGTAGTTTCAAATGTAACAACTGTAGTATAAAGAGAATAAGATGTTGTAGCTCCTAAAGCAGTGCCAACGGCTAAAATGAATGTAAAGATTGTTGAAAAGGTCATATTTGATTGAGTCTTGAGATTTTGGTTTGGATATGTGTTTTTACCTTTTAATGGGAATATCTTTATTCATTTATATAAAGCTTTGAAAATTATTAATATCACATCTTCAACTCTTAAGACCCCTAACACCAATAATTCCTGAAAATTTGCTATTTCAAACATGATTTTCTAATCTTCAATGCAGTAACTAATTAGACTATGTCAAGGCATTTTAGAAGCCTCAAAACAAGACAATAGTTTCGTGGAATAGACGAGTTCTTCCTTCTCAAACGAGAAGCCCCCAATCCCTGAAGCAAATGTTTTCAATTTTTCACATGAAATATCGCCCAATTTGGATGCTAGAATGGTACTCCAATGGTCATTGATGAGTCTCAATTTCTCATGTAACATTTGATCTCGAGGGGAGATCTATTGTTCTGGCTCAATTAGGAAATATGAATCTAATTGTTGTGCATGAAAAAAAACTGTTATCAAATTATTTTTGGTAGCACCTTTTCATTTTTATCTCATTTGACGGAAATAGTTTGTGAGGCAATCTATTAGACCTCGAGAGGGCTGAATATATTAGATATCGCTTTTAGAATTCATTATGTGACGAACTAGGTTTCATGGTGCCACAGGAGAAAGTTTCGCAATGTTTCAGTTTACATTACCGTTCAGGATTTTGGAAGAAATTTCTAAGTCACTTATAACTGCTTACATCCCTGATTATAACGGGCAAAACATGAGAATTAGTACAAACGTATTCGATTAACTTTCAATTAATTAACTATGATTGCATTGTTGGCTTTGATGCTAATGCATTCAATTCTTGGATTTGGATTCAATTTGCCAGCAGTCACTTTTCTCCAGAGAAGGGCACTCACCTCAGAATACATAGCAAGCACTGAATCGCAAGAGACACCAAGTTTTGAAAGGCTTTCCAACAACGATCGATTCGTATCCTCCATCTGCAACTCTTGTTCAACTACAGTTTTAATTTCCACCTTTGTGTCAACTAAATCAAGGACAATGACCGCTACGACTTCCGATGTGTACACACTGGCGACAATTGAGACTACATCAAACACTTGCAATTCTTGTTCAACATCTTACTCGACAAGTTCTCACATCTCAACTGTGTCATCGACGTTGGTAACTAGCTCTCCACACACATATTCATCAGCCACCATTGCTACAACATCTCAAACTTGCGAAGTTTGTCTGACTTCATATTCTACAAATCTGCACATCTCAACTGTGTCATCGACGTTGGTAACTAGCTCTCCACACACATATTCATCAACCACCGTTGCTACAACATCTCAAACTTGCAAAGCGTGTTCAACATCTTACTCGACCAGTTCTCACATCTCAACTGTGTCATCGACGTTGGTAACTAGCTCTCCACACACATATTCATCAGCCACCATTGCTACAACATCTCAAACTTGCGAAGTTTGTCTGACTTCATATTCTACAAGTCTGCACATCTCAACTGTGTCATCGACGTTGGTAACTAGCTCTCCACACACATATTCATCAACCACCGTTGCTACAACTTCACAAACTTGCAAAGCGTGTTCAACATCTTTCTCGACAAGTTCTCACATCTCAACTGTCTCGTCGACGTTGGTAACAAGTTCTCCATACACATATTCATCAACCACCGTTGCTACAACTTCACAAACTTGCAAAGCGTGTTCAACATCTTTCTCGACAAGTTCTCACATCTCAACTGTGTCATCGACGTTGGTAACGAGTTCTCCACACACATATTCATCCACCACCGTTGCTACAACATCTCAAACTTGCAAAGCGTGTTCAACATCTTACCCATCAAGTTCAAAAATTTCCACTGTGTCATCGACGCTGGTACAAAATCATTTACCGACGACCTCATTCACTTCGATCGCAGCAATTTCCACCTGTGAAACTTGCACCATATCATCATCGACTTTGTCGCTTGACAGATTCATTTCATCAACTCAAGTGACACAAAACTTACACTCCAGTTCATTTTCAGTTTTACCTAGTTCTTCATCAAGTGCCCCTACATGGCTGAGTTCGTTTGGTTTCTCATTCTCAACCGAGAATAAAAATAGCAAATTGAGTTCAAGTTGTACCTCCTGGTCTTTAGGTAAATCAGAAGGACATTCTTCATCGCTGACATCTTCACAATCATACCATCCAAGCTTGACTAATGAGTCACCCCTGAGCAGTGACTTTACCGCGGTATCATTTCAGACTAGTAACATGTTGTCAAGCTCTGAATTCACTTCAAGTACGAGTGCATCACTCGTCACATCAGAAAGCTCTGTCGTTTGTTCTACGGTGACTTGGTCTACCATCAGATCAAAGAGTTCGATTGGGATGCCTTCTATCAGCCAAACTGACTCAAATCCATCCTATATGAAATCAACACTGAGTTTCATTGTCACGCCAAGTAATCCCTTGACTATATCGAGCACTGCAATGGGTTCATCTTCTTTTCCATCAGCTCATAACACCATTAGCAAGAGTTCCACAGTTAGCTTCACTGAAATTAGCGGGTCTCATCACGATAAACAATCAACTTCATCCGATTTTTTTTTGGCCACAGTATCGAGCTCTGAGTTTGACACGAGCACTTCAAGCTGTTCACCTTCATCTCGGACCTTTGACTTCCCATCGACAAAGTCAGAAGGTATTTTAACGATGGACTATACATCGAATTTTGATAACACCAAGAAGGTCCAATATATATCTAAAACTTATTCACAAGATGTGCTATCTGCTTCAATGAGCACAATACAAGTGGGATATACATCTTCTGCGACAAATGCTCATCCTTTGTTATGCTCGTCTTGCAATTATATCACTACTGAAGTACTGACGTACTCAGATGAGCCATTCTCATCAGAGAAAAGATCCGTTCAGTCCAGATCCACCTCTTATACATCATCATTAACACTGACTAGCACCGATCAGAATATGCCAATTTTCACTTACTACTCAAACAGTTCCTCGTGTTCCATTACAAAAAGTTATAAACCCGGCAGATCAACGTTGACCACCAAGGTACCCGAGGTTTCTTCTGTTTACTCGGTTAGTACTTACCAAGGTCAAAGTCCAATTGTGAGTGTTCCGATGTTGTCTTTCTTTTTGTCTCTCATGTTATATTTATTTCAATTATAATTTTGGCTGGCTTTATAATAAATAGAATTCAATTTATGATCATGAATCTATAAAGATGCTAGTTTAGACTTTCTTCTCTCCTTCCGCTCCTTCTTGTCTCTTTCAATCAATTCCTGTCTGTCACTTTCTTCAGGTGGCATCCCCATCTTAGCTCCTCTCCTCCTTGCTCCTTCCCTTGACCAAAACTCATTCCTATACATCTCCCAGTTTTCTCTTATATTTGTACTAAATATTCTCGGATTTAAAACTAGCTTGACCTCAGTCGCGCCTACTCTAGGCTGAGCTCTGTTCTCCATTGCAGATATCAATTGTTGGGCTTTCAAGCCTAATCTGATTTTCAGAAGAGGGCCTGCCCAGTTTAGCATCATCTGAAGAAACACAGCAACCAAGTGCAGAAAGTACCGTATAGCATCAATGAGCTTTTCACTCATAGGTGTTTTAACTTTGGTCAATCTCACATTCAACTGTCGTAAGCCTTTGTTAGCAGACGACAAAAACTTTCTTGGTAGCACAATTGTACGATGGTATTCTCCTGAGATATAGTATAAGAATAAGGTGACAATGGTGATGAGGGAGACAAATTGATACATCACACGAAGATAGCCATTGGGTGGGACCGGCTTGAAGAATAGATGGTAAAATGAGAGAGCCAAAAGGAGTGAAAGAATGGTCAAAAATAGCATATATTTGTGCCTCAACGATTTTTGAGAGTATACTTGTTGTCGGAGAGACTCCTCTAATATCAATAAGTTTTTAAAACTATTAGCCGCTGGCGGCAACTCATCCCTGCTTTTGGAAAGTCTTCTCTTCCCTCTACTTCGGCTTCTAGAGCTGTGTTGATTGGATAGGTCCCTTTTACTTTTCGGTGTCTTCGGGGACTGTGAAAATGATCTCACCGATGCATCACTCTCCAATCGGTTTCTTCTAAAGGGAGATCGTATGGAAAACTCTGAACTGCTGTATGATGCTACATCTGAATCTGATGAAACTGCATAGTCGTCGTCTCTAGAGCTGAGAGGAGTCAAGTGAGGTAATTTGGAATCACTAAATGTTGGAGATGGATGTAGATAAGGTGAGTTCAATGGACTCAGCTCTGGAGAATTCCTGGGAGACAGCGCTTGCGATTCGGCATCCATTACTGTAGCACTGAATGATAATGTTAAAAAGCAAAGGTTTTTTCTGTGGTTTGTTCAAAGTTTTTATGTCTTGTCGTGGTTGAATACCAACAAGCAGCTTTTTCTGTGATATTTTTGGTGGTGTTTTTATCATTTGAAAAAATATGTTATATGATACACTTTACAAACAATACTTCGTAGCTAATGAAACCGATAGCAGCGCTTCTCAAACAACCATGACACGCAAGTATAAGAGTAGTCATACAAAGCCTTTTTGAAAGTCACTCAATAGCTGGTTACAGTACCTCCACCGGCAGCTTTTGTGCAAATTATCGCCAGCCAGCCAGCCCTTGATAACCATATCCCACTTATCAAAAAAAAAAATTGAAGGACGCGCATCCAAATCTCTCATATTGACATAATCAATTAGTACTAATCACACCAGTTGTACAATCATGAAAACTATAAAAGAAGAGTCTGTCGATTCCACTAATGATCTGAGATCAGTGACAGCGGTAGAATACATCGAGAATCAGATGGCTTTGTAAGTGTCAATGAATAGAGAATTAGCTATAACTCAATACTGACTGGAAAATATCACCATGAAGAGAAAGAGAGGCCCGTGAGCTAATGCCTTATGACCCCAACGTTTGCACATATACTATGGGACTGCTACGTCAGAATGTTTATGCGTGCTTGACCTGTTTCAACGAAGACGCAAAAATGCTGGGTATATGTTACTCCTGCTCTATCCAATGTCACTCCAATCATGAATTAGTTGAGTTGTTCAGCAAAAGAGACTTCACCTGCGATTGTGGTACTACAAGAATGAAACACAATGGGGCTTGCAAATTAAGGCTCACTCCAGCCAACTCTTCCTCATCAAGAAGGGCCTCTTTTTCTTCAACAACGTCCTCAGATCGTGAGAAGGTCCCAGCAGAGGACGTCCCCTCCTCATCAAACAAGTACAATCAAAATTTCAAAGGGGTGTTTTGTTCCTGTTCCAAACCGTATAATCCTTTAATAGAAACCGGGAACATGTTTCAATGCCACTTCGGTGAGGTATGTGGAGAAGATTGGTATCATGATGAATGTATCATGGGGTTCAAACCCGGTTTCATGGGCGATCGTAAAAGCGAGTATATAAAAAGTAATGAAAAAAGTGTGAATCTATTGGAGTCTTTGCCAGAACCAGGGGTGGATGCTGCCGATATCGCACAAGAGGCTGACAGGGAACTTGACGACGATATAATCCCTATACCGGGTTTTCCTGGACTAGATGATTTTGACTGCTTCATTTGTTGGAAATGTATCGAGAAGTATAAAGGTGCTTTCGCAGAGCTTCCGGAGGATATAACACTACCCAAGATGTATCACATAGAAGCGGTATCGATGAGCGCCAGACAAATGATGTTGAAAGTGGGCACAGATAACGATAACAATTCTAAGCGGAGAAAAGTTGATTATCTCTACTCTGTGTTTTTAAAAGATGATTTTCGACTGAAGTTAAAAAATATAGCTCAAGATGAAACTAATGAGTTCAAGAAGTTGTCTAGCGTGTTGAAAATGTATCCTTATTTGTACGAAGATGATCCCATTTACGAGCCAGATGAAGATTCCGACCTCGATGACGACAATTCTTCGATATACGATTTAGGATCTAAAATTTTGAACCAGTTGCCCAGAGAAAAGGCAATCGAGAGTGTGAATGCCTACAATGATATCAAGTCTAGATTGACTGAGTTTTTGAAACCTTTTGCGGATAATGGGAAGATTGTCACGGAAACTGAAGTAAGAGATTTCTTCCAGCAAGTGAAGGAGGAAAATGGTCTTTGAACATATGTATAGCTATATACATAGACAAACATGAACTAATCAAATCAAACTGTCTCATCAATCATTAAAGCCTTGATATTAACATATGAATCAATACCATACTTCGAACCTTCTCTTCCGAAACCAGATTCACCCACACCACCAAATGGTAATGGGGCATCTGATATCAAGCCAGTATTTACTCCAATCATGCCAACGTGTAACTTCTGTGCAACTCTCATGATACGAGAGTGATCCTTCGAGAAGAAGTAGCCCGCTAATCCAACCCTGGTATCATTCGCCTGTTCGATCACTTCCTTTTCAGATGAGAATCTGAATAGAGGAGCAATAGGCCCAAAGGTCTCTTCTTTCGATATCAACATCTTGTCTGTGACGTCTCCCAAGACTGTCAAATCATGAAAAAATGGGCCAATAGAAGGTTGGTGATGGCCACCAATCAACACTTTTGCACCCAATTTTTTTGCATCCTTGATATGTTCTTGGACCTTAGACAATTGCTTTTCGTGAATAACAGGGCCATGTGTGACTGTTGAATCGAAGCCATCACCTAACTTAGTAGTCTTCTTGATTGTGTCAACTAATTTTTGGCTGAATTCCTCATAAATTGACTCATGCAAGTAAACTCTGTTAGCACATACACAGGTTTGTCCCGATTGTCTGAACTTACAAGACATTAGTTGCTGAACTGCATGATCCACATCAGCGTCTTCAAAAACTATAAATGGGGCATTTCCTCCCAATTCCATTGAAAGTTTCTTCAACGAATCTGATGATTGCTTCATTAAAATTTTCCCAACGTTGGTCGACCCCGTAAATGATATCTTCAGCACTGATGGGGATTCGCAAAACAATTTTCCAAAAGCTGCAGTTTGCTCATGAGATGTGGGTAACAAGTTCAACACACCCTTCGGTAATCCCGCTTCCGCTGCAATGTAGCTTAAAGCCAAAGCTGATAGTGGAGTTTCGGCAGCAGGTTTTATGACAGAGGTACAACCAGCTGCGATTGCCGCGCCAAGCTTCCTTGTTATCATGGAAGATGGAAAATTCCAAGGAGTCAAAATACCAACAACACCAACAGGCTCTTTTAATGTATAAATTCTCTTTCCAGGTGTACTGGCAGATATGACATCCCCATAAATTCTTGTTGCTTCTTCGCTGAACCATTGGAAGAAGCTCGCGGCATACGCGATCTCACCCATTGAGTCGGCTAAAGGCTTACCATTCTCGAGAGTTATGATTTTGGCCAAGTCTTCTTGATTTTCCATCATTAATTCGTACATGTTCCGCAAGATCCTGCCTCTCTCCTTAGGAACTGATTCTGAGAATAGATCAAAAGCAGTCTTCAGCTTATCAATGGCTATCTTAGCATCAGATAAATCCAAATTTGTGACTCCGGTGAAAACATTTCCCGTTGATGGGTTAATAACATCAAATTTTTTATCTCTAGCTATCCACTCTCCATTGATGTAAGCATCAGTAATGAAGAGGTTTTGATTTTTCAAATCAATTGGAGCCGAAACAGAGGAGTAACTTCTGCATCTCAATGGCATTTTAAATTGTCTGCTGCTTAAGTTCAATCTTTTTGACAACATTTCGAAGCCTTTAACTGATTTATCATAGTTTAAACATTGTTAAATTGCCTTAAGCAGTCTTATATAAATTTGCGCTACCGAAATGAGGGGAGAGAAAGCTTCGGCTCCTCTTCTCAAACAGCCGCTGCGAAGGGCAACATATTAAAACATATAAAGACCACTCACTCACTTGCTTGTTATCACGATAATGTTAGAAAGCTCAGAAGGAAGCCGCTAGCTTTTATTTGCTTAATGACCAAGCTTGATGAGACTTTTCGTAGATCTCTATACTTACGATTCATTCAAACCTTCACAAGTCATTACTCAGTGAGGGAAAAAAACATTCATGAAACGCAAAAAGCTTTGAAAAAGGCGAAAAAGAGTCAAGCACACCATCACATTACTGGACAGACAAAGCTTCACCCACTCAATCACGTCATCTTTAGTAGCACCACCGCTTATATTTAAATGTCAGATAACTCTACTCCTACGCTAAACTACCATGAGGTGGAGCTAAGAGAACAAGATAGGTGGCTCCCCATAGCTAATGTGCTGAGACTAATGAAAAATACGTTACCATCCACTGCAAAAGTCTCGAAAGATGCAAAGGAATGTATGCAAGAATGTGTGAGTGAATTCATATCATTTGTCACGTCTGAGGCATCTGACAAATGTCTCATTGATAAGAGGAAGACAATCAACGGTGAGGATATTTTGCAATCAATGCACTGTTTAGGATTCGAAAATTACGCAGAGGTGTTGAAGATTTATCTAGCTAAATATAGAGAACAACAGGCATTGAAACAAGAACGCGGGGAAGTGAATAGTCGCAAAAAGTCTAACAGCAAAAAGAAGACCGAGCTTCAAGATATGGTGGAAATTCAAGGCGATCCTAGCCCTGTCTTGAATGAAGCAGAGGTCACTGACAATGGTAATGATCAATTTATATCAGATTACATAAATGATGACGGGACAAATAATGATAATGGTAATGTACAGCTACTGCTCAGTGAAGACGAGCTCCGTGATAAAAATGGAAACTATGCCACCAGTATTCAAGAAAATGACACAAAGGAAAAGTCAAGTACGAACAGCGGCGAGATTGTGGCGGAAGAGATAAATATAAAACGAGAAAATGAGTTCAACAGTGTGGGATATTTGCAGCCCACACCAGGCAATGACAGCATATTGTACCAGTATGAGAGTGGGTTCTAGTTTATTTATTATATGTATCATAATGTATTTATTTGGGAATGAATGCAATTTAGTAGCACGTTGAATAGGCAAACAGAGAGAGAGAGAGAGACTGATACCGAAGATATAACAGCACTGAGAACATGAAATAGTTTGAGTAAGAAGTTACATTTGGCTGTTCACCAATCTAAGTAAACTTCAAGCAGGGCGTCTGTGAGCTGAGTACCATTCTTACACCATATTACTGTTATGGTTGGTCAATAGGACGGGTGTTAATGGTGGGGAGCAGAATTTTTGGCCGAATAGAGAGATCCTTTAAGGGCTCGCTTCGTTGAGTACGACACACAATGATTTATTTGTAATGAAATTCATGGAAAATGAGTCATGATAAGCAGGTAGGAAGCTCCATGAAAATGGACGTTATATATCGAACCCTGTTTGGTAAAAAAAATGGGTGACACATATATTCTTAGTCTTGAGGAACTGACGTATCAGGGTGTCAAGCCAGAAAAAATGGCATAAAGCTATTTGGTACCTTTTCAAACTAACCGGACCTCTCTTAGACTACATTACAGCCTGTTCTGTGGATTCAGATCGCATCAACAGATCTCATGTTATAAATACACATCATATAAGTCGTGTATTTTGCGCTCAACTTTGCTTTAATAAGCTTCTAGAAATTCGGACATTTTTTGATTTCTCTATGAGTCGCCACTAACTCACTACAACTGTTGATATCACAAAGTCTGTTATCTTCGGCTGAAAACGCTAGAAATTCAAAATGTATTGTTCAAGAGGCTACCTGACTTCTTCAATGGGACTAGCGAGGAAATTTGAGTTTCAGGTGAAGCGTTATGCCTCTACCTTATCCAGTTTTCAGACTGAGATCATTATGAAAAAGTCTCTCGAGGGAGAGACCAGGAATTTACTTAAGCTGTTGAAAGCTGGTAATCCTCATGTTAGAGCATTGGATGACAGCATCATTTTAGCGCCAATGAATCAAACCTTGATTACAAGACTGAATGTTCCAAATAATTTTCTCACCCAAAATTTGTCAGCAAAGAATAAATTTGTACAAGCCAAGTCAGATAAGGAATCAGAAGATACCACAACAGAAGATGTCCCAAAAAATGAAACGACTGTTGAAAATGAAACTGAAAAAAAGCAGGAGGAAGAAGTGCCAACGCTGCCTGAAACTGACTCTAAAATCGTTTCCGGAAAAGGAACAGGTCTGTCATCTGCAGAAAGCTCTGCTGGTGCTGGTTCATCTACCCCACCTGCTGATGGTGGTGATAATGGTGAGGCTCCTCCGAAATCCCCGAAACGCTCAAAGTCAGAGGTGGCTTATGAGTTGCCTGAAGTGTATCCGCAGATTTTGGCATTACCTTTATCAGGGCGTCCGTTATTCCCAGGTTTCTACAAATGCGTCGTCATCACGGATATAAATGTAATGAAGGCCATCAAAGAATCCATGAACAAGAATCAGCCCTATATTGGGTGTTTTCTTTTCAAAGATGGAGAGCTGGAAGGTGACATCATCAAGTCGAAGGATGAAGTTTATGAGACCGGTGTTTTGGCCCAAGTCACATCTACTGTCTTCTCTAGAGATGTTGAAACTGGGAATGAAATCTTAACAACAGTTTTTTATGTGCATAAAAGAATAAAGATTGACGAATTAATTCCCCCACAGGAGGCCAAGAGTTACCAGGGTGACCTGAAGGAAGCTGAAGCTTCTACTCCTGAGAAAGCTCTCAAAAAGAAGGAAATAATAAGAGGAATCACTGGGGAAAGAGAAGGTGATGCTCCTCGTAAAACGAACCAAGAAATTGACGAAGATTTGGATGAGAAGGTTTTGGAGCTGGAGGTGATAACGAAAGAAGACGTTGATGCTTTTATCGATGAGGAAGATGATAATCCAACCGCTTATTTGAAAAAGTATCCAGTCACATTGGTGAATGTTTCTAATGTTGAGGACTTACCTTATGACAAAAAATCCCCAATGATAAATGCATTAACGGCTGCGATTCTTCAAGTCTTCAAAGATATATCGGGAATGAATAAAGTTTTCAGTGATCAAATGGCAACATTTTCCTCCTCTTTACAAAAAGATGTTTTCCAGAGTCCTGAGAAGTTGGCTGATTTTGCTGCCTCGTTGTCGGCTGCTGAAGTAACTGACTTGCAAGAAATTTTGGAGTGTTTAGACATTGAGAAGAGATTGGAGTTAGCTCTAGTTGTCTTGCACAAAGAACTCACAAACAAGAAGTTACAGAAGGACATTGATAAAGACTTAGAGGAGAGGATGTCGAAAAGACACAGAGAATATCATCTTAATGAGCAATTGAAGTCAATTAAAAAGGAGCTTGGTATTGATGATGGAAGGGACAAATTGATCGCAAAGTATAATGAGAGAGTCAAAAGCTTGAAAATGCCAGAAGAAGTGAAGAAAGTTTATGATGATGAGATAAACAAACTTTCGTCATTGGAGCCTTTAATGTCAGAATTTACAGTTACAAGAAATTATCTTGATTGGATTACTCAAGTACCATGGGGTGTGGAAACCAAAGACGAATATAGCATCAAAAAGGCTGTAACGGTATTGGATGATGACCATTATGGTTTGAAAGATGTCAAGGATCGAATTTTGGAGTTCATTGCCGTTGGTAAGTTGTTGGATAAAATCAACGGTAAGATCATTTGTTTTGTTGGGCCACCCGGTGTCGGTAAAACTTCTATCGGAAAATCAATTGCTCGTGCTTTGAACAGAAAGTTTTACAGGTTTTCTGTAGGTGGTTTGAGTGACGTCTCTGAAATCAAAGGTCATCGAAGAACATATGTTGGTGCTATTCCTGGTAGAGTAGTTCAAGCATTAAAGAAAACCGAGACAGAAAATCCTTTGATTTTGATTGATGAGATCGACAAAATATCACACAGTCATAGTGTTAATGGAGGGGATCCTGCCGCTGCATTGTTGGAGTTATTAGATCCTGAACAAAATAATGCTTTCATGGATAATTACATGGACGTTCCGATTGACTTGTCAAAGGTTTTATTCGTCTGTACCGCTAATACCTTAAGCACCATACCTGGTCCTTTGCTAGACAGAATGGAAGTTATCGAGATTTCTGGTTATATTGCTGATGAGAAAGTCAAAATTGCTGAAAGGTATTTGGCTCCCACTGCCAAAAAGGCATCCGGTTTAGAGAATGTCAATGTCAATCTTACCGCAGATGCCATAGACTCCTTGATTAAAAATTATTGCAGAGAAAGTGGTGTCAGAAATTTGAAAAAGCAAATCGAAAAAATTTACAGAAAAGCTGCATTAAATGTTGTGAGAGAATTGGGTGATGAGGAGGTGGATGAATTGAAAGAAGAGGAAATTGAAAAGGAAAAGGAACTGAATCCAGAAGAGACTCAAGAAACCGAAACTCTCGCAGAGGCTGAGGTTGACAAGACTGAGAAAGCAGAGGAACTGAAGGAAGAAGAAAAAATTCCACAGATAGTGGTTCCTGATTCTTACCAAATCAAGATAACTGCTGAAAATTTGAAGGATTATGTGGGACCTCCAATCTTCACAGCTGATCGTCTCTACGAGACTACACCCCCAGGTGTTGTCATGGGTCTTGCATGGACTTCCATGGGTGGTTCAGCTTTGTACATTGAGTCGGTGTTAGAGCAAGCCATCAATAAAGATTCTACACCAAAAGTCGAGATAACAGGACAATTGGGCGATGTCATGAAAGAAAGTTCCAGAATCGCTTACTCATTTTCCAAAATGTATTTAGCAAAACACTTCACAGACAACAGATTTTTCGAAAGAGCTAAAATTCATTTACATTGCCCAGAAGGTGCTACACCAAAAGATGGACCATCGGCTGGTGTTGCCATGACGTCTTCCTTCTTATCATTGGCCCTAGATACGCCTTTGGATCCCGCAGTTGCCATGACTGGTGAGTTAACGGTGACGGGAAAAGTACTAAGAATTGGTGGATTGAAAGAGAAGACAATCGCTGCCAAGAGATCAGGTGTCAATACGATTATCTTTCCTAAGGATAACATGGCTGACTGGTTAGAACTACCTGAGAATGTTAGAGAGGGTCTCACCCCGGTTGCCGCTGATTGGTATGATGATGCTTTCAAGGTGTTATTTCCTGGCGTCACTCAAGAATATGGTAACAACGTTTGGAAAGCTCAATTTGATAAAATTGAGGAGGAGAAAAAACTGGAAAACGAGACACATAAGTGATGGAAAGAAGACGTTGTTTTGAGCTGTATATTGTTTTGTTAAGACTTGAAACAATGCCGTTTTTATTTTGTATATAGTAAGTCATAATTTTTATAAACTACAAGTAAAAATTGCTGGTTTTAGCTGTTTATTAAGCAATATAAAGGTGTTACAGACAAATATAGCAAATTGTATTCAAAAGAATGGTCAACATCGACGACACCTTAGCCACCCACCATACATGCTGAACAATGAAAGGGCACACGCTGTAATGATACTCCCATTCCTGGCCACCAAAATGACCAGTCAACAAACCTACGTTGCCCCCAAATTCTCCCATCACTGAACGCACCACGATTTCTTTGATGTAATGTTCAGAATCAATGTTTTTTGAGGCGGCCCATTCAGATCCATGTTTGTTATAAACACTTTCACATCCCTCGTGATCATGACCAGTTAAAATCACACCAGACTTTCCATTTTTGAAAATTGTGTTCAATATCTTCTGTGTTGGACCTTCTTGAATGTGATTTTCTGATTTGATCTTTCCCCACATATAATCCATTTTCGAAGTTGTGTTGTCGAAGTACTCTACCAAAGGTTCATCCACACATAGGCCCCTCTCTTTATAGAAAGGCACGTGAGTCAAGAGTACTGTGGACCCATTGAAGGGCCTATTATCCAAGTGCTCGATGAAAGACCAAGTGTATTCCATGAATCTTGGCTCCACAAAAGGACCATCAATTTGCAATGAGTTCAAAACAACTATTCGCCAAGGATGATCGGTCTTCAAATCATACTCAATATAGTAGTTGTCTTTTCCCATAATTTTGAAAAAACGAGCCATATGTTGATAAGTCACATCTCCGTTACCGATATCATGATTACCAGATACGTTGATGAATAATGGCTCATCTTTCATATTTGCTGAAGTCCAGTCGTACACATCTTCGTAGCCAAAATCAAATTCCTTTTTGTCTAGTGTTTCTTGAAACCAGTCCATAAATTGGTTCCAATCACACTCATCATTTTCATCGATGAATTCGAGAATATCACCAACATGCTCTTTGGGTCTCGAAAATAGACGTTGAATGTACCTTCTAGATCTGTTGAAAAATTCTCTATCTAAAATCCACTGTGAGGAGAACAAGTCACCCATGACTGAAACATGTGATGGGCTCAATCTCATTCTCATTGTATTGTAAATGTGTCCAATATAATAATCGTTTCCATATGTATCAAGTCGTGTAATGTATGGTGTTGATGGCCATGTTCCTTTAATTTGAGGATCTCCTACCAGAAGAAGTCTGAGGTCTTTTGGACCACCATTCTCTTCTGTTATTGATGCGTCTAAGCTAGTCGTCTTCAATATGTACTGATCGAGTAAATCACCGAAATAGGGAATGTTCAATATCTGAAGATAGTATGATGAAAGAGATTCTTCGATGGAAGACTTGTTGGGAAGATACCACGAGCACTTTTCCGCGTTCAAACTTGGATATGTGAATATGTATAAGTTTAACACAATTGAGACAATCGTGATTCCATAAGTAATTCGAGCAAAAGCTTGCATCGTCGTCACCATTTTGGACAGTCGTACTTTAGAGGATTTTTCATGTTTATTTGACAACTTTCTATTTTTTTCGCGAGTCAATCAATACACTTTTTCTATAATATACAAGTTACACTTTAATCAAAGACCACCGTTCAACGATAGCCATAGGAACCTCCATGGACACTATAGCCACCATGCGACGAGACGGCTGTGCGACCTGACTGTCTTCCTTTAGCAGCCCTGTTAATCATGATCTGTTTGAAGCCATTACATAAACTGGTCATGTCTGGATAGATCTCACCAGAAAGCTCATAGCCCTGAGGTAAGGCCCGAACATGCCAGGTTGTTATAGGTGCTTGTGGACCAGTCTTGAACAACAAATAAAACCAGCCAGGATGTTTTCTGTTATAACAAAACGTGTAACTACTTCTGGCTTGTGCCAGAGAGTATTTTTGAAGCCAGTCCTTGACGTCATCCAATGGGGCCTTTCTGAACTTATCATGAGTAGTCATTTGCAGAATGGTTTCTGTCAACCCTTCAACATATCTACTAATAACCTCATCCAAATCGTCAAATCTCTCTTTTTCAATGGTGAAAAAAGATGTATTATCCTGTTTCATATGTTGGATTAAAACAATGTGTTCGTATAGCTGATCAGCAATCTTCAACGTAATGGCATAATGGTCTTCACCCAACGAAGAAGGCCTTATGACGCATTCGCCAACGAGCCTTGGGGCAAGATAATCTTCTGCTTGACGAGAGTTAAAATCGTGGAACAATGGATGCAGCAAACGCTTGGAAGATCTCTTTTCGGCGTGCTCCTTTGCCTGTTCGATAGCCCTGTCATTTTCTTCTGCTGTAAAATTCCATAGGCCATCTATTTTCTCATACTTCGATTCGTTAATGTAATTTTCTATGTCTCTTCTTAGCAAAGATGCCTCAGCCTTGAAATTTTCGTAATCGACACGCAACATACAAGCTTGCACTGTTTGTCCAGGGGTATAGCTCACATTAGAATCATAATCTTTCAAAAACTCTTCATCAATTTTACACTCAACGTTGAATTGAGTATTTCCGATCACGAACCTGTCACGAACGATCTTTAAAGTTATTGGCAAAATACTGTTTTCGTGGAATGTTTCTCTTGACTCCCCGGTTAACATGTGAAAGACGTCGAAGATGCTCAAACGATGGAAAGACCTTCTCAACTCCTCGTAATTTTGTTGCAATTCTTCTTTGATCAGCTGTAATGTAGATCTCTTTTTGACTTTGAATCGTTCCTCTAATTCATTTCCGTAGTCTTCTAAAACTAAATCATTCAATTTCTCAACACCTTCATTGTACAACTGGTTGATCACACTTCCACGATCATCTGGATCGATATCTTCCTCATCTAGCTCCAACGTGTCGGCAGCCATTTTAATTGCTAAATCATAATCTTGGGGATGAATCCTGGTGGCATCCAAAGGATCTGCATCACTGCTATTGTTGTATGGAATCTTCAAAAATGATGCACAATTAACAAAAACATATCTTGCTGTGATTTGTTGCGTTATCAAATCTGCTCTTGTCACCAAGGTGGAGCCTTTACTTTGAATGTTCTGGATCATCCCACTAGCCTTACGAGGACCTAATCCTGCGACATAAGGCAACAGCTTAGCCAAGTAGTCATCTCTGATAGCTTCGTTTATATCAACACCGACTTGGTTCACCATATCGACAATGGCACTTTCTAAGGCTTCATAAAATTTTTCCTTCGATAGAAGTGATTGATGTTTATGAATTGCCAACGATGTCAAATCTGAGTTCAAAGCGATGTATTCCATTAAAGGTTGTTGAACATACCTTCCAATGGCGATGGTGAATCTTCCCAATTGAGACTTATCAGGAAATTCAAGTTTTGCCCTCTCAGAATTTTCAAAAAGTCTTGGTGTCTCGTTATTTACCCATAGCAACTCCAAGAGTGGTGGCTGGTTGCCTTCTGTGCCATAATCCAAATCGGGTTCCTCATTAACAGTGAGGGCAGATTGCTTGATAATGTTGTCCACAATGTCATATAAAGTTAATTTGGTATTTACGTTGTAACCAGAGATGGCTATGACATCCGGTTTGGTTTGTATGACGTGTTTTGTAAAGGCAGCAACGAACTCATCATCTTTTACTTGTTCATCAAACTTGACAGTTCCTTCCACCTCTCCTTCGGTATTCACTACAGTGGCAATAACAGCATCCTGACGGTTACCATAACCGTTACTAATCGCCAACACTCTTGGGATCGTTCCTTTTCCATAACCGGCTGGTTTGTAAGGTGCTTGATCCAATTTCTTGGTGAATCTCTTTCTTGTCTCGTAAAACAACTTATTTTCGGAGTCACGGCGAATTTCTTCAATGACATTCAAGGAGACGAGGGGTCCGACCTTTTTCAAAGCGATATTCAAAGCTTCGAGCCTCAAATTATTCCATGACTCTGCAATTTCCGAAGAATAATCAGATTTCAAATACTTCTCGAATATATGATTACCGAAGGAGCTTATGTCAAAATTTACCTTGATTATGATATATCCCAAGGATTCGGCCTCCAACATTCTCAAAAACAAATCAGGCCTTTCAACAAAAGTGGAAGTTGGGTGATTTACAAGATACTTGAAATCTCCGTACGGCCCGTTCTCGTCTACCTTGACCTTACCTTTTTCTGTCAATGTAACATCTACTTTGGAATAACGTTCATAATTTAATCTGACCTCCTTGCGAAATCTTGGATTGGTGAAAATCTCTTCGGCATAAAAGTTCTTCACACCTTCCAATGCTTGTTCCAGGTTGGCGAATAGTGCATTCTCCCCAACGTAGGGCAAAACTTCTTTCTCTGGCTCGGTTGACGGATCACTGGTCGTGTAGGTTCTTGATTTTGCAATGATATTCTCTGCAAACTCTGAAGCTTTTATACCTATCAAAGTGACAACCTGATATACTGGATCATTTCTGATTTTCTCATAGATAGCATACTTCGAATGCTTTTTTTTAGAGAAACCTGTACCCAAAGACAACGAAGCATCTTTCAACTCTCTCGAATAAACAAAATTAAGATAATCACTTAGATCTTGCAATTCAACCATTGATTTCACCTGATCGATCTCCTCATTATATAACCCATCATACTTCTCAAGTGTGTTAAAAGAGTTCTTGATAGAGATCTTGGTATCATTCAAATGGTGATAGTCAATATCCAATTGGACAATTCTCCATAAATCATCCTCATACAACAACTTCTGAACCTTCAACACATTATCATAGTCACTGTAAGTATGCAATAAGTAGTCACGGCGATGATTCCAGATAAATGGTACTTCATAGTTTTCTTTTGAGATGAATTCTAGCACCGTCCTTACAGACTTTTTAAATTCAGTTTGAAATTCAATTGCGCTATTCAACAATTTGGTTCTAAAGCGAACCATTTGCTGGAACACCCACTCCACTTCCTCCTCAAACTCCTCATCATCCAAATCATACTTCTCGATACCCTCACGTAGAACTTGATATCTTTCAGGGATATCAGTAGTCCTTATTTTGTTATCTGCCTCAGTTAACATACGATCCTTCAACTCGGATTGCTCAAATACATCGGCTAACTCTGTTGGTTTCAATGTCTGTTCCTCTTGAATCTCAGCACCTTCATCTTCTTCCTCAAGAGCCCACTCATAATCTCTTCCATCACCGAAAATGTCATCCAATTCAGCCAAATTTTCTCTTTCCCCCTCTGTCATGTGTAACGCCGGCAGCGGATGTATTTGTCTCTCTCTTTGCCTAGGCTCATCGTCTGAAAACTCATCCTCTTCAATGAAATCATCGAATTCATCGTTGGCCTTCGTTGGTTCCAGGCCATCTTCGTCTTCGTCTTCGACATCGGAGAACATATCTGTCAATCCTCTGCCAGCTCTATCATCTTCTATTTGATCATTATCAGCATTTTCTGCACGCTTGAGACGCTTAAAGCTAGAAGAATTTGATTTGTGTCTTGGAGCAGCACCAGAATTCTCAAGAAGTAAGTCTAAATCATCCTCATCTAACACGTCAACATCTTCTTCTGGATGAAGCTCACGAGCTCTCTTTTTCTTTTTGTGACGCCTCTTTTTACTACTCTCAGTTATCCCATCTGCATCATCATCATCCTCATCATCCACAATGAAGCCTTCTCTTACTTCTTGCATTGCTTCTTCGTCATCGTCGTCGTCTTCCTCCTCTGATGAGTCTGCAATTTTATTCGTGTGATCTTCTTGATTATTCACAGAGTCGTCAGGATTATCTGAGAAATTGTCTTGAATCTCTCGTTCATCTTCTGCGGGGAGGGAAGACATAATACAGATCTATGTTACAACTTCAACGCTAGTGTCGAATGCCTTGTCCAAATTTTTCAAATTAGCCAGCCCTTTACCGATAACAGACCACTTATAATTTTTGTAATGTAAAAGATCTCAAATAAGTGATTTTTACAAAGAAAATTTGCGAACAAACTGATCTTCAAGAAACAAGAGTCAATTCAAAACCTCGATATCAGATGAGCTAGGAAATGACAAGATCAATATAATCACCAACTGTTTATGTTTTAAATGTAGTCTTTCCTCCAATTTTTTTTTCTTTCTACAAAAAAATTCATTTGGTGGAGGCCGGGTAAATCATATAAATATCAATTTGAAGTATACAAAACGTCTTATTATTAATGGCCGTCTACTTATATAGGTAGGGAATCACAAGTATGCATTCATATTGGTCATTGCTCTCCTATACTCACTAACGCTGAATAGGTAATCTTCAAAATTTGGTTTCAATTCAGTTGACTGCCATATGAGTCCAGATTAAACGGTTTGATCAATTCTTATAAAGCACTTCCTCTTTCAAATGAATCTTTAAGCTCTTTCGTATACTTTCCATAGTGACGATCCAATTTTTCGTTGAACTGTTTGTTTTTATCATTGATGAAACTGCTTGTATTATCGGTTTTCCTTCTTTTATCCATTTTTTGTAATTTTCTCCGACTCAGCTCCTTATAGTCTTTTACCACTTTGTGGGCCTTCTCTTTGGGCACACTATCCAGAAAGTCCATACCAATTTGCACATCTTTCGATTGCTTGTCATACAGCTGCTGATCGATGTGCATCTTGGATGATTGTTTCACGAAGGCCAGCTCAGCTAGTTGTTCAAAGTTTTGAAATCCTTCTTGCTTCAGTTGCATCTTTTCCTCCCATCTCTCTATCTCTTCTATCGAATAATGAAGATCTTCCAATCTTTTGGACTTCCCCACAAGCTTTTGAGGTTTCTGGGCCTGTCTCTCTTCGGAGTCATGCTTCAGCTTTTCAAGTTCATCGAGAAGTTTCAGCTTTTCCGACTTGGCAAGCTCCCTTTTGTTGAGAAGCATCTGCTTTTGCTTCATCAGCTTCAACTGTTTGAACTTCATATGCCTTTCCTCTTCACTCATTATATCTGTCAAATATGAGATTCACTGTATGTTATTATCAATGTCGATAAGTCAAATCGCATAAATCAAATTTACCAGATTATAAAAAAATCGAAAAAATGAAATAATGTTTAACAGGATCTAAAAAATCGCCGATTGTGAAGGATGAATGTTGATAGCTTATTTGGCAAGCGAAAGCTGGATAATGAAGCTGAACAGATGAGACTCTCCACGAAGAGAGCGAACACGCTGCAAGAGCCAGAATTGAAAATTTTGGAGATGCTTCAAAATGGCGGTGATGACCTGAATCAGAAAGAAGAGATCTATGATACAAAGTGGTTGCAAAAGACACTTATTCGATTGGAAAAATCCATCATGGAAAATAATAAATTGAGAGATTCTTACAAGAACGATCCTAGAAAATTTCTCGACTCTGAATTTGATTTGAATGAGTCCATCAAGGTACTTTCGAGTTTGAGTTTCATTGAAGACAGCTCCTTGATCGCCGATTTCTGTCTGCATGATACGACGTTGTCTTTAGTATCTTTGATGAAGACACACCCAAATATTGATGTTTCCAATCAAATAGTGAAAGTTTTTAATGAACTTTTGGAGAGTGATGATGAAGATAAAGTCGACGAAAACGTCCAGCAGAGCATTTCCTCATTATTTGTGAAAACAAAATTTACATTTATATTATGTGATCATATCGTCAAGCTTGATGAAATGATTTCCAATCTCTCAGTGAAAGAGACCTTGAGATTAGAATTTGCTGAACACCTATCGGTTGCTTTGGATCTTTTGATAAGTTTGGCAGATTTGTCAGAGCTTAACAAGTTTTTAGTCGACGACAAAAAGTTGAATAAGTTTGTGCTCTCAAAAATCCAGATCAATTCAATAGATGGCATTGATTATCTTTTACAATCATACAGTGAGTATTTAAGCTCCTTGATAACAACTACAGCGAATATCAAAATTTCAAGATTGACAAAATTGATGGAGTCATACAATTTGATTGAGCTATTTTTGATCAATATTTCTGTTTTTATGCAGACGAAGAAGAGAGCTGAAATGGAGCAAGAAGAGTATATCGAGAACATAATAGATTGCTTATGTTTGTTATTAAGTCTTTCTTCATTGGCCAAAAGGCAGTTCATTGAAAATGAAGGGTTAGAATTGTTATTTCTTGTCCTTACAAAGAATAGCGAGAATATCTGGGCCATCTCGAAAAGCTTGCAAATACTTTCATACACCATAAACACCAACGATGAAATATCTCACTCAACAGCTTCATCTATAATAGCCAAGGGCGGTTTAAAATACATTTTTAAGCACCTAAATCAGCGACATGGTAAGTTTGTTGTTATACTAATTGCTTCCTTTTTCAGATTGCTTGATTTGGAATCTATTGAAAGGATAAGACTCATTAATAAGTTGTTGGACAAAGATGCTCATAATTTCAAAAAGTTACTCAAACTACGCAAAAGCTATCTGGCGAGAATTGACTTAGAGGAAGACCAACTTGTGCTGATTGAATTGGGCCTTGATGTGCTACAGACAATCGATATTATTATAGCTTGGTGTTTAATCGAGGATCACGTGAATGATGAGTTTGCCAAACTGATATCATCGGATAGCAAGACTAAGGTGGAGGAAGCATTGAGTGAACAAATTCGAGAATTGAAAGATGTTCTTGTAGAACCTGTAAGTAAAAGTGTGACATTGTCAGACTACACACAAAATTTTGCTCGGGAAAAATTGGAGTTGTTACAAGTATTGGAATCACGGTTGTCAAAAGAAGGTTCTCCGCCAAAAGTAGTCAAATGATGGTTCTATTTTAATTTTTCAGGTCATAGAACAAAGAAAATTTAGTTTTTACGCATGCACTGGGAAAAAAAAAAATCAGGTGGTTGTGATATCAAATCAAAATATTATATAAGATGTACATGACCTGTCAAATTATTTTGGCCGAAACAATGCCAATTATTAAGTAGTTACTATTCAAGTGAGAATGACAATGTCTGGCAATCATTCAAATACCATTGATGGAGAGAACAAGCTGATCGTGAAGATCTTGGAAGATATGATTGCATATATTGAATGCAACGTTGCCCAAATAAAATCCCCGAAGGATGGGATCAAGCTCATCAACATGTATAACAAGGAGCACCACCCGTTGGACAGTGATAAAATTGTTTTCAATCCAGAACATGATACATTGATTGGTCATGAGATCCTGGCGACGTACGACGCTATCAATATCGATCACATGTTCTCCACAGTTGTACAACTTTGCGATGGATCAAATGAAAACTTACTAGAACATTTATGGTCAGCCATTTTATTGGTGGACCACATAATCAACATGATGAGTGACGATATCCTGATGAAGTATTTGTCGATCAAAGACTTCCATTATTTTGTTTTTGTGAATTCTAATAGCTCGGACCAGGTGGAATTCATGAAACTATTGGAAAAAATATTAAAGTTAATCAAGTATGAGAAGACGATTCATATCATAAAGTTATCTACACCAGAGAGTTTATATGACAATTTGAGCGATCTTAGACTGAATGACAAGTTGGACAAAATTGATTTACTATTGTTGTTGGATGGCAACGATAAAATCAATTTGGCTAACTTGAAGGTGATTGAGACTCTAGGGTTGGTTCAACCATTAAGCTTCATTATCTCGACTATACAGGATCTGGTTTATTCGAGTTATGTCGAGTGTACTCCATGGGAAAAGAATCGCTTGATGCATAAAGCAATCAAAAATGAATATCCAGGTAGATGGAATTTGGTGTATAAAACTAAATGCATCAAGAGTGCTGACAGTAAAGCGCTTGATATTGAGATGACAAGATGTGTTGAATACTTGGATGGTTAATTTTTTGACTTAGTCGTGAATACCTGACATCTTCAGGAATGCGTGAGTTTATAGGTAGGTATGTAACTGCTTCTTCTTTTCTGAACCTTGCAATGATGTAGAAAGAAAGTGATTTTAATCATTGTGGTGGTAAATTTTATAATGGATTTTCGGTATCCATCCAGATAACCCTTAGACACCCAGAATCTTGTGTTTGAACTAAGCTTTTGGAATCTTCTTCTGGACGAGCTGTGTTAATCGGTCGTTTAGCTAAGTGGAGAGAATACGCAGAAGGGAAATGAGATACGGGGTAAAATGTGGCAGCCCCCGATTTTGAGTGGTTTTTTTTCTTGTTTTGCTGATGATGATAAGCCGACGAAGGAATCTTTTATCTTCTTTGAATTAACGAGCGTCCAACCAAGCCCACTCATCAACTGATATGGCGAAAACGAATAGTAGTGATATCCCTAGCATCATCCACGCTATCAGTGGATCCAGCGGTGGTATCCTATCAATGTTATTGACGTATCCATTGATCACGATCTCTACACTCGCACAGACAGAGAAGCAGAACAAGCTGTCAAAATTATCGATGACATCTACATTGCAAAAGATATACAAGACTCAAGGTTACAAGGGCTTATATTCGGGATTGGAGAGCGCTTTATTAGGTATCGGGATAACCAATTTTGTCTATTACTATTTTTATGAATTTACCAAGAAGTTGGTGTTGAAAAACAGAAAAATCAATTTGAGCACACTTCAATCGATGCTCATCGGATGCATAGCGGGCTGTATCACAGTGATATCAACTAATCCGATCTGGGTTGCTAACACGCGACTGACGGTGTTGTCCAAGGAGCACAAGAACTTGAACACTTTGCAAATTATCTTGACTATTTTGCGGGAAAAGAATGGGTTGAAACAATTGTTCAATGGGGTGGCCCCTGCTCTCGTTTTGGTTTCCAATCCAATCATTCAGTACTCAGTTTTTGAGCAGTTGAAGAACCGCATAGTAGCAAAGAGTGGTGATATGAGTGCTAATGACGCTTTTTGTCTCGGTGCAGTGGGCAAGTTGCTGGCTACGGGATTGACTTATCCTTATATCACATTGAAGCTGAGGATGCATTTGCATAAGGATGATGACAGTAAGTCAATGGTGCAATTGATTAAAGAGATTTTCTTGAATGAGGGTATTGGCGGATTTTACAATGGCATTTCGGTCAAATTGACCCAGTCTATATTAACTGCTGCTTTCTTATTCTATTTCAAGGAGAAATTAGTCGGAATCAATTATAAGTTGTACAAGGTGTTTTTAGAAGAAGCCAAGTCAATCAGAAGAGTTTAGGGGAACATTTTGGCTCGAAGATGTTTATATATTTCGAATAAAACGTCACACGGTAATCGAGTTCTTTTCAACAAGAGATTGTCTCTATTTTGCAGTACATTTTCGTAAGAAATTGAATCTATTCATTTCCGTTGATCTGTTTCGAAGCGTTTTTCTCTTGCAAACAATAATGTCAAGAAGTAATTTTTCAGGCTAAGGAGTCTTCCAGTAAGATAAGTTTCGTGTCGACGTGATCGGGAAAAATTGTGGGTCGGAGAGTTTACTCTTATAATTCTTTTTGATAAGAAAAAATGTTAAATTGTAATGAAATCTACTAAATTGTTAACCACTATGAGTGATAAAATATTCAGCATAAAGAATGCCTCATATCCAACCATTGTTTACAACTCCAAGCCTCTAGTCAAGAGCCTGGTTTCACCCATATTGGTCTTCGTACCAGGAAACCCAGGTCTTGTTGGGTATTACGTTGACTACTTGTCTCTGGTTCAAAAGAAACTTCCAACTTTCGAGATTCTTGCAATTTCACATGCAGGTTTCACTTACGATGACTCTGAGAACACCAACGAAGTTTTGGGCTTACAAGTGCAGGCTGATCACAAGCGCGAGATTCTCATGAAATTCGTTTATGAGCCTCGAGACGTTTACATATTAGGCCATTCCGTTGGTTGTTACATCATTCAAAGAATGGTGCTGAAGATGATCGATGATCAGGACCCAATATTGACCCAGATTAAAAAGTTTGGATTCATCACTCCGACTATAAGCGAGATTGGGCTTTCGAAAAATGGTGTTGTGCTTTCGAATTGTTTCCGGTATATACCCAATTTTCACGTACTAGTGAGCAAATTAGCATATGTGACAAAAATGATTCCACAATCAATATCGACCAAGATTTTGAAGTGGCGATTGGGAACTTGCTCTAAATACGCTGTAGTTGAGTCTCAACGGTTGGTTCAATCTCAAAATTTGATTTTAAAGTCTTTAGGATTGGCTAAAGAGGAGATGCTTGTGATTGGTACGGATCACACTTTAAACGAGACATTTTTCAAAGGATTGAAAGAGTATTCGATCAAATTGTGGGGTTTTTTTTGTCACACAGATTACTGGATCCATAGCGATACTAGAAAAAGTTTGATCGATAAATATTTCAACGAAACTACACGGTTTGAAATTCATGACGATATGAGTATTGTACATAGCTTCTGCATTAATTCTAGTGAGAAATTTGCTGAAATCACAGAAAGGGGACTTGACTTTTGATTATGAAAATGGAAAGTATTCTCTATCTACATATTCAGTTTGACAAACTATATTTTAAAGTAGCCAGAAACTGAAATGGTTCGGTTTCCTTAATCTAAACTCTATTGAATCTTGTCTTGGTATATTCCTGTATTTCCAAAACAAGCGGATCCAAATCCTTGTGATATGTATCATATTTTTTGAGTACTTTTAATGCAATTTTGAAATGTCCTAAATTTAAAGACCAAACCACGTTGTCACCATGGTAAGACTTGATAATCCCCACTATGGAGACTGCATGTTGCTTGATCAAAGCTTTGATGTTCTTTTTTGTTGTCAAAAACTCTCTATCAACCTCGTTCAACACACCCGCAGCCTTAGTAGCCTCTTCTTCTATTGGAGAAAATAATCCACTTCGCCCGATCAAAGATGAGTAAAGTAGCAAGCAACTTAAATGGTAGTTTAAATTGATAATTACTGACTCTGTGTTCTTGAATCTGATTTGAGGGAATTCGGATCTCTCGAGATCATTTGTATATATAACCCGTCTCAAAGAACTGGGAATGTATTTTCCGTAAATATCATTCATTTTTTTCAATTCAACCCATCGCTGAATCAACAAGTTAGACCGGTATTCTTCAAACGAGATGACATAAGGCTGGTTGCAATAATCATTCACCAATTGCAAATTATAGGCACTTTTTCTCAACCACCATAATTCATCTTTTTGCCTGAAAAATTCGTCACCTGCTCTTTTAAAATCAATATCGAAATAGTTAGATATATAATCGGATATCTTCTCATCAAAATCCAAGTCCATAGAAAGTGACAAAACAGTGGTGTTAGGATTTTGTAAAGGCCATCGACTTGGTATATCCCACTTCAACAGTTCTTGTAGATCATTATTCGTGATGACCCAGAATGCCGACTCCAAAAATTCGTTATGCTCTAAAGAGTTAAGCTTACCCAAGTCAATCTGGTTCGAGTCCGAGGTCTTTGTTTTCCTCCTTTTATAGCTTGTATCAATGTTCAAGATTTCCTGTAATATGATTCTTGATCCAGTATGATGATTAAAACTGTTTTGCAGATCGCCTGCAAAATCTTCGTAATGATTTAACAATATAGAAGAAATCAAACATCTCGGAAGTATACGATCATTTTGTAGAATTTGCATTCCTAAAAGTTTTAATGCAGAGTTGTAGTATTTCAATGCAAACTTCAGATCAAACTTCTTGGGGCTATCTCGATGCAAGTATAAAGCACCACAACTCAACATACAGTTGAACATCATCGAGCAATCCTCACATAAAGCAATTTGAGGTAAGTACTGCGAAAAGAACGAAACATTGCAATAAACGTCGAGCCACGGGGCAGTATTGTTCAAGAAGTTAGTCACCAACAAGCTATCCAATGGATCACAGATAAACGGTTCACTACCATTTGTCTTTTTAGCGCAACAGTCCACTTCTAGTTGATAACAAAGCCGAGCAAAATTGGCATCTGACGAATCTTGAGTTCTGATCTTCAACTCTTTCATCAACGAATTCAAATATGGCTCGCCATATATTTGATTCTTCATTGATCTCAGGTCGTTATCGCTGTCATCTGACGAAGAGTTATTCTTTTTTAAATTTTCTTCGCTGCGAGCATCATCACTCGGTATGATTGAGTTACGCGGCACTACCTCCGGGACGGGCACATAAGACGGAGGAGGAGCATTGGGAAAATTTGTCAACGGCATAATCTGGTTTGGGTTCAAAAGGCCGCCTCGAGGATCCGGTAACTGATATCCTTCTTGATAAGCTGTGTAATGAAATTGCTGGTAATTTGTTTGAGAAGCAGGTGTTACTACTTGTTGTTGATGAATTGGTAGATATGTCGGTATGTGTTGTATGTGTGGTTGTAGTGATGATAATGGTACAATGCCTGCAGAATAATAATTAGGTGTCAAATTATGAGGTGGTTGTGGATGATTGAGGCCTGGGTTGCTTGTGGTGTGTTGAAGATGTGGGTACGGCTTTTGAGATGAAGGCAGCGGTGGTAGTGACGATACTGGTGAAGCTGATGTTGGAAGGTGTAGTGTCAGCTCTCCAGGAACATTCGTCGAGGAAAAAGCACGACTTGCATGTATCAAATCATTGTTCAAACTTCTCACATTATGCTGCAATCTTTGTGGATTGTTGGAAATGGAGGAATTCGAATTTGTCGGATTGTAGATATTTGATGAATAATTACCAAAAGAGATGGAACGATAAGTGGGATAATAAGGAAAAGGCGAAGAATTGGTTTGCATATATGATAAGGGTGCTGATTGAGGATAATTCCTTAATTGGGTAGGGGGAAGGATACTGGTACCATATCTCGTAGGAAAACTCTGGTGTGGAAAATATGTGGGAGGTGTTTGATTGGGGGTTTGTTGATATCTTGAGTTCTGGTGAACTTGTCTCAGCTGCTGGTTGTAAAGCCTTGCGTCATAACTCTCGAGTTTTCTCTTCTCTTCTGCCATCTCATTAGAATCATTTCCAATTGTAGCATTGATATTGCTTTCATTATTAACATTATTGTTATTGTTTGCTCCTGACATTATAGCAGAATGCTCACCCGGGTTCTCATCAAAATCTGCACAGACGAAAAAATAGCAGTTCAATTATACAGAAGATCACAAAATTTAGTGTTTCTGGTGATGAAAAATCCAATTCTTAAAGTTTCGAGCGCTTTGCTAAAATAATCCAATGAAAGCAACAGGGGAAATTCTAAGCCTTTAGATAAAAGTAATTTTAAACAAAGCTAGGAAGCCTCACTGTGACGTTAAAAGAGAGCTCGTGACTAAGATTTGAAAGAGCACCATTTACTGTTTTCTCTTCATCGGCTACTGAATCTCTGTAGTTGAAAAAGTGTAATTCCAAAAAAATGGTTTATGATGTTCAAAAAATATCAAGCCCCCTTGTTACTTTTCAAAAAGAAAAAAAAAAAAAAAAAAAAAAAAAAAAAAGTAAAAATCCGAAAAAATGCAAAAAAGGACAACACAAAAGCGGTAAAGGCAGAAAAAGGAAAAAAAAGAAAAAGAGAACAAAAAGGGCGTGCCGTCAAGAAGAAAAGAAAGCATAAAAGAAAAAGAAACAGGTCAAATAATTGTCCCACATATCAATGATGTAAGCGATTGTGTAATCTCTTGATTTTGTATTCCATATCAAGGTGTTTGTGTACAAACAACTGAGAGTTCTATTTATATATATATATGTATAAATAATATATACACACACTAACAACAACAACTCTCCCCCTTTTATTCTGCAACTCTCAACACAACAGGAACCTAAAGTCTGATAGAATGTAAAAGGTTAGGTTTGCCCATGCGACTTCACATAGATTTCCTCCACGCAAGAGGAGCTACTGTTAGTGATCTATAGTAATAATCAATTCAAGAACTAAACTTAGAATCATGAAACTTGTACCAACCTTCAATACGCAATCATGCTAAGTTGAATTACTGCAGTCCATCAGTACACTTCACTCTTCAATTACTGTATTTTATGAATTGTCATAGAGAACGTACAAAAGTTATCTACACAGATTTAAAAAGCTCACTATCTGTCTCTGATTTTGTCAACATTGAGCAAAACTCTTTTACACTTGATTCAAGAAGATCAAACAGCAATTTTTAAAATTAATGTATAAACTTGCAACAGTAGAAGGATCGGGTGAACCCATTACAAAAAAAAACTTGCACTGAAACCATGACAAATTATAAGACCGCAAAAAGTGTTTTGAATATTATCATATATTATAAAATTTGCCTAAAAATGTAAATTAGATAAGCAAATTAAGACTGAAACTTTTTAGCCAATATTTAAAGAATTGGAATAATATTTATGAACAACTTTTTTCATCAACTTTTTACTCTGTAGAAGGTGGTTGCAAGAAAAATCGGAGATGATGAGGTTAGAGAAGTTAGAGATGTGTTTCAAAGCAGTGGGACTATCTGTATAAGACACACAGGTAATGAGTCAAACGTTGTGCATCCAAAATATGCAGAGTTGTTGCTGCTATAGTTTGCCCCCTGCATCTTAAGGTTTCTTTACTTGTAAGTCCGTGACTGCCTCAGGGCACAAACGTAATTAGCGGTGGTTTTATATACAATTGCTCTTGTGTGATCTCCACTTTTTTGGGTTTCAAATCTTTATTGACAATATTGTTATTTCTTCCGCACATTCCAAAGCTCTTGGTTAGTATTGATCAATATCAACCAATTGGTGTTGCTATCTTTATTTACTTAAAAATAATTGTTATGGTAATAAGCAAAAAAATAAAGTCACTAAACAGATGTGTGTTTGAGGTCAGATTTATTCGAAAAGGGGACAAGAATTTTTCTCTCTCATATATATGTCGAATTTTTCTTGATTTTATTCCACTAGTAATCGATTCACATACTGCATTGACTCTCCATACATACATTTAAGTTCATGAAGAGGTTCACATCTCACAGGTGGAAGGTGGAGAGTGCTTCATGAGATTACACTCAAGCTACCTATGATATCATCTGTTGAGTTGTAACGGGATTGTCAATTGTCTCTAATTCATCTGTACATTTCTTTTCATGAGATTTGGAAGTCGACAACTATTTCTCAAAGGTGTGATATATATCTTCCACTTCTCATAGGGCATACATGTACTCAAAAGAGAAATTCCAAATTTTACGAAAAACCAAATCTGCACTGCAGACCTCGAACGGGCACACAAATTGATTATTTTAATTTAACCCATCGCGATAGCTTTTTTGTGAATAGAAAAAAAAAAGAATTCGTTTATATGTACAAACTTGACTAACTCTTTTGATCCGAGATGATGCACAGACACACAAACACCGATTAGTTTCACTGTTATTACCATCATACCTCTATTCAAACGAAGATGAAACTCTGTTTCACTCTCACATGATAGTGCATAGAAGCGCATATGCTAATATAGATAATAAAAATATTCAATACCTCGCCGGTGCAGGTTCTATATGAAAATTCGAAGTTTACTTCGAGGAACACAGATGTTGGAAGCCACCCTCAAAAAAACAAAAATTTTTGTTGCCTATATCTTTCCTCATGTTACACAACAGGCATCTTAATTTCCACTAAGTGATTCAATCTCCTATTTTGATGCTTTTTAATCTACTATTATCAAATCTTACAATTTCAATCATAGTATACATAATCATTATAATTGGAACATTGAAGAAATCCCACCACTGTTACGCATGAGGTAGATGAAAATGACTATCACACGAGATGTACAGCTCAGTCAGTTGCCCTCAAAATCTCAATCGATATACAATTTTTATTATTTCTTCATGATACATTCGAAACTCTCAAGACCGTAATCAACATAGGCTACTAGATCTACAGGCTGCATATATGAACTTGTCGCTTATCTTACACAATGAATTGAGTGGATTGATACAAAGATGGCAATTTACTCAATAAATCCGCGTGAGATTTAGCAAAAAAAAAATAAAAAAAACTTTAGTTGTAAGCTATATTGTTTTGTCCCAACCCTACAACCCGTATATCCGTGCTGTTGTGCAGCTCCAAGTGTGCCCCTTCCTGTCATTGGGACACGTCCTGCTTTTGCAGTGACGTTACCCATTTGATAGCGATTATGATTTCATATTTGGTATGTGCTCGTCAAATTGATCCGGATGTATTCGTTTTCCTCCCGCTATGCCAAATTCTGGTATACCTATTAGTGCTGACTTGTCAAAGATGTTAATGAAAAGTGGCAACTCAGTTCCTAACCACAAAGCCCTCTCGGTGTGATCTTTGATGTCGTCACCCGTTTGCGGATGGATCAAGACACTCAAGTTTCCGTGGTTCAATTGAAACCAGCTCAATAATTTCACAAAAATTTCTGGACGACAAACATCAATCTCCCAGAACTGTGTTGGATGTGGGCCAATCACCTTCTCATTTGGTAATTTTTTGACTATAATTGAACCAGACTTTCCCTCATCTTCAAATTCTGCCAATACCTTGGCTTGTAATTTGTCAGATTCATCTTTTGATGCTTGATTATGCGCAAAGTAATAGATGTGAAAATCATAATATTTTACAGGGTAAGTGAAAGATAACCCTGAATACACTGTTTTAGTAGCAACCGAAGGGTCCCCTTTCGGGAGATGTGTCAAATATTCCATTTGATATATTGTAAAAATTTTAATTCTTTTTAGCTCAGTAGATTCAACAAAGGCGGCGATAGCTTTTTATTTATGTAAATTTTTCGTTAGCAGCTTGCGTTGCCTCACCACGTAATCTCTGCCACAGTTTTCAAATGCGCAACATCTATCTATACATTGATGATAGCGTGATATTGAAGAATTCAAATCACTCAATGGTTTACACAAGCTCAAGAGCCCTAATCATACTTGACTCAACTGTCTGGATGTAATTCCACGCCTTATGGCTCTAGAAGTATGCATTTCAATTGTTGAGTCAACATTGTGTCAGTCGGGTTCAAAGATAAAGGAATAATGCCTTGAATGGCATTACTGTATAATATCAAATCAACTTGATGATTCTTTCTTCATTTCACCGCTTTTGGCTTGATCTCTTTTCAATATTTTCACTTTCGGTGTTGGTTTTGATGTGTCCTTTTTAATTGTCTTTTTATTGTCCAGTGACAGTTTTTTGGAACCCCGCAGCTTCAGTACCGGTGTGGTCTTATTGGAGGCGGCTGGAGATTCTTGTTTTGGTGTAGTTTCTCTCGAAGATTCTTGTTTTGGTGTGGTTTCTCTCGAAGATTCTTTAGACTTATCCAGTTTTCTTCTAGGTCTTCTTTTTTTGGGATCAATTGGCAGATTTGTCGCGCTCTCTTTTCGATTGTTTTTCACCTCTATCACTTTCTGTTTCTTACTTTTTGAGGCACTTTTAGTCGAAGGTTCAACTGCATTCTTTTCATTTTTCATTTTCTTCTTTTTATCTTTCTCTCCTGTCGATGGGTTGCTTGATTTCGAGCGACGTTCCTTTCTTTTTGTTTCCTTCACCCTTTGCTTGCTTGGTACCTTCAAAAAGCTTTCGGGCTTTTTTAATGTTTTCTCCTCGGCATCTTCAATATTATACCACTTCATGAACAGCATGTATACCGGATCAGATTCAAGAGATGCCGGCTTTGGTTTTTGAGGTTGATGTTTCAGCGGGAATTCCATCTTGTCATACAAAGCAACTTCTCCGCTAGCTGTATACACCTCTTCTTCTCGTAAACCCTTAGAATTGTGAAACGTCTTATCGTTGATAAATTTCAAGAAGGATATTAAAAGCCCTTCATCTTTGAACAATATATATGCTCTGGAAAAATCTGGAAGTTGAAAAGGTATACTTGAATAGCGCCCCTTGACATAATACATATCATCCACAGTCTCCTTGTTCACATGGGCTCTTATTTGTTCTAAAAAATCATTTTCCTCTAGATCAGGCGGAAGCATTCTGACAACAGCTTTTAAGACTTTTCTTTGGTTTCGCAGTGAGTTTGATGAAGAACCAGAGCTTTGATTGCTTTGCTGAGCTTGAAGCTTCTTCGAGTCGGGCTTTCTTAACAAAATGCGGGCTCCTTTTCCTGGAGAGCTCCCAGAAAGACCGGTTGGCTGGGGCCTCCTCTGTGATGCTATGTTCATTTTGACTGATCGTCCTTAATTGATAATACTGTCAAAACTTTTTACAACAATTTTCAGTTTTTTTTTGTTTTTTTTGCATTTTTTTCTTTTTAGATCTGTAGATTACATACTATCCAAAACAAATAGATCATCAAAATAAACTGTAGCTCGATGTCTGATTTGAATCAGCTAGTTTTCATCAAAATCAAATCCTCTTTGAGATTGCCCTCGAAAGATTGTCAACAAAACATGAGCGACCTTTTATCTATAAGGTGCATAGAAAACCCTTCAACCGCCAATCTTCAACGAATTCTTCAAAATTATAGCGACGATGACAAACTAATGAATATAGTGGACTCACTGAATCTTCCGTTCGGTAATGCTTTGAAAAACTTTGTTGTCAATTATTTGATCATGATACGAGACTTCAATGCTTGGTCAGTCTTACAGTCGATTGACTTGATGTTAAATTATTATAGGCATCTCACAAGGTGCTTCGAAAGTAAGGATTTGATCAACATTTTGGAAAAGACCATGGTTGATTCAACGGAGATCTTGATACCGACAATAGCCAAATTAGATACCAAGTTTGCTTTAGTGAATAGCGAGTACAGAAAATTTTCAAGATTGGAATACTTTACCGAATTGTTATTGTCAATTTTCAACAGGATCATCATTTCAAAGAGTTTAATCAATGAGAACCTTATTTCATACCTAGCTGTCAAAATCATGAGGATATATTTCTTGCTAGATAAGCCTCGGTTATGCAACAATATTTTGACCAACATTAATAATTTGGGGTTACAATTTAATACTATCTCGGCTTCTAACAAGGTCAAATACAATTTTTTGGTGGGGAAGTTTTATTTTCAACAAGAAAATTTTATGCTGTCATTCAAGCATTTTGAAACTTGTTTATTGCTATTGAACTTGTCTGTTACACCTGTTCCAAACTTAATAGTCATTCTACGATTTTTGATACCCAATGGATTATTAATTGGCAAGATGCCAAATTTGAACAATTATATGCAGTTGATTAAAGTCGCTCAAACAAAACGCAATCAATATGATCCCACTCACTTTGAAATAATTCAATTTTATCAGCCACTAGTGCAGGCCATAAAGCATGGTAACTTGAATGGTGTTAGTTCTTACCTTTATCAATACGAAGCGTTTTTGAAATCCAGAAATTTGTTGATCATTTTGCTACAAAAAACGAGAGTGATCACTTTGAGAAACTTGATCCATAAAATATACGTACAAAAAGGTAATTTTGCGAAAAACACCCTTGATTTTGAGTCTATTCGATTAGGATTACGTTTTTCCATCGGTAATGAAGAATTCCCCAAAGCTTACAAACTACTACCGGTTACGAATGGGATCGACGACCTGATGGTTGAGAATTTTTTGATAATCTTGATTGATCAACAGCTAATAAAGGCCAACATATTTTCCAGATTGAAGCTTGTTAGATTTAGTAAATCGAACAACTTTCCCAACGTTGCTGAGATATATAACACTCGGTTTTGACTATAATGACTCAATGAATTTGACAATTTTGTATAGCTGCTGGTTTCATTTGACATATAAAAACTTATAAAGATTACAAGCTATGCGGTTTTCAAGTCAAGCCTGTTACATCCTCCAAAATGTGTATTAAATGCTAATTGATGGTCGTGCTCTCTTCATTATCCATCCAAAAAAATCCATTTTTTGTTTATGTAACTAAATAAATGTCCTAAGTTCAAGTTCATGAGGGGGAAAGGGGTGGGGGTCTTCGCAAAGAAATCATTCACTTGGCTAGATTCTGTCACGTCGATAGATCATCGAAGACGAAATGCATGGTCAAAAAGGCAACACAACTATGCTCTTGAATGGATGTTTCGGCCGCAGCGCTGCGTTAGAAAAATCAACCCCCACAATCTTTGAAGTAAAATATCTCTCTCAAGGTTCATTGAGAATTTCAGAGCAAATTCTAATTACATGAATAGTAAAATCGGAATTCTGATGACCATCAGTACACCATTTGATTTCTCGTTGATGACAAAAAAATAGAAGAATCTGAAGTACTGCAAGTCAGACTCAGCAACATTACATCAAGATTCACTGAATTGAACAAGTTTTTCAGACTTTTCTCTATGGCTGATTCAAAATAGAGGGTAAGCCGCTTGAAATTATGTATCAGCATGATAGTCTATATTGAAAGGAAAAAAAAACTAAACGACCCTAGCTGGGGTCGAACCAGCGATCTTCCGATTAACAGTCGGATGCCTTAACCAACTTGGCCATAGAGTCTTTAGACGAGCAGAAATAACGTTTTTTTGTTTAAACTTTTATAAATTTACCAATTAGGAAGTTAAGGGCTGTGTGTTAATGGATGATCGGCATGCGAGATTTTTTACCCACCGTTTTGGATTGACGCCCTAAAATCGGATCATGGGTTTTCCTCATTACATGAACTGAGACACTAACGCTTTCTTCAATTTATTATTACCATTTATATAGTCCGTATATATGATTATTTGAAGATCATATATCAGTTAATAAATTTCATATCATATCATATCAGTGTGTTAACTACAGAAGACGGGACAGTTGTCAGATGGTTCTAGAAATAACCATTAATAGTCATTGCCGCCTATGGAACTGACTAATGAAGTTGATTGGTTGGCAGGTTTGCCACCAATTACTCATTTGCCACCCACGACGAATGATATAAAAGGGGGTTTCTGAACTCAAATAATATAGTTTTATTTTATTTTATACAAGACATTTTTATACGATATGTCAAAAGGTGAAACCAGCGCATTTCACCCTATCTATTTGGAAGTAGAAGACGTTAAGTTTGAACTCCACCAGCGTTTTGGTTCATATTGATGGCCTAACACTGATTATTGACATTCTTCTGACTCCTAATCTTCTTACGTTACCTTTCTATTAATTTTTTGCTATTTTTTTTCCTTCACTACATGAAGGTGACGTATGAGAGATAGGTGTGACTTTCTACAGTCAAAGCTGTTTGAAGCTTTTTTCCTTGATCTTAGTCGCCACATCTCGGCTAGGATTTTTTGCTCTTCGGGGCAATTCAGAAACAATACACAGCATATTAGCATGGCCCCTGCTTAAGGATGACACTCTTTACAAAGAAAGTAGTGTTACTATTTTGTATACTAATTATATAGCCCTCTGGGGTATATGGTCATATATGTGTGAGATAGCACTCAGCGTTACTTGTCGCCTCCTTACATTGACTTTATTCAAAGGAAATCATAATGATAGTTTTTTTATTTATATATAGTCAATAAAAGTCGGCTTGATAACGATAATATAAATCAACTGACCAGATACAATCTAACAGTTTGATTCTGTCTTTTTCCAATACATGTAAGCACTGGCTAGATTTACAAAAGAATTTTGTAGCTTGACTGACCTAATTAGCAAAGCCTTCGTACAGGTTGATTGATAAGGACAAGATTCCACCGCCCCAGTTATTTTAGTCTGAAAATTGATTAAAAAAATATACAGATATCAAATCATATGTACCTTTATTTTCAATTGCGGCCATGAGCGACGACAATGCGGAGTTTGATGAGGATGGTGGCAAAGGTGATCTGAAAGGTGCATCAGAGGCAATTTCAGAGTCTTTAAAGCCATTATCTGATAGGCTTACTGACTTAGAACCCATCGAGCAGTTGTCCTCCATTGATCAGAGACAACAAGTATCACTGAATCAAGAAACCCCGTCGAATCTGACGGACAAAGTGGAAAGCACAGCCCAGGCCGAAGATCACAGTGAAGACAAGATAGAACTTAGACCCGAAGACGTTCCCCAGCTGTCGATCAAAGAGGATGTAGTTGTAAAAGAAGACTTTTCACCCAAGATAACGCCAGGTCCGTACTCTTTATTGAGTTTGATTGGAAAAATACCTACGATAAACCAGGAGTTGGAGGATACAAATGGAGCTGTAGCAACGGCAATTGAGTCATGGGAGCTCAATATTTACGTTGGAACATCCAAAGGAGAGTTATTACATTTTTTCAAACTTGATGATGAGTATGGATATATGCTTATATCAAGACAAAGAATAAGTAATAAGACAACGTCACCGGTTAAAAAGATTGTTATAATACCCAGTGTATCCAGAGCACTAATATTGTACAGTTCGACGGTGTCTTGCTTCATGATGCCAGAAATGTCACCTGCAAATATTGGTAAGGTAAAGGATGTTCAAGATATATCGTTGGACATAAGCGCCTCTCAATTGGATGAGAAGCTATCAAATAGAATTGTTCCAGCTTCACCAAAGAATGACGGTGTTACGGCGGTTTTCTTCACCAGCAAATCTTTGAGATTTGTTTTGATTACCTCGCATACAATGAAACTAATCCGTGATATGAATTACCCTAACATAAAATCGGGAATACGAGTCTCCAACCTCTCTATCGTTGGAACAGCAACTGAGTACGATATTCTAGACCTCGGGACTGGTAAAAAAACTGTTTTGTTTCCGTTATCATCTGAGTCAAGTTCATCAGTTGAACCACTCTTGGCACAGCTGAATCTGAACGAGTTTTTGTTGGCATGTGGATCCAAACACGAAGATTCTTCTATAGGAATGGTAGTCAACACAAGAGGGGATGTAAGTAGAGGAACCATATCATGGTCAAAATATCCTTCAAATCTTATATGCGACTATCCCCATATTATATCATCCTTTGGCAATGAACTTCAAGTTCATTCAATACAAGATCAGCAGATTTTACAGACCTTCCACTTCCACAAGGTTGTGCAGGTAGCTAACGTTAGCCATTTGTTCCACATAAAGTTAGACGATATCGTTGATATCATACGGCTTACTCCGTTGGTGACCGAGACGGAGGATGCCGATGTCTTTGTGCGCATAGAGAGTGAAAGAGAAACAGCCTTGAACTTCGCAAACGTGACGTCTTCATCTGTGATTTACAGCTCCGATGAAGGAGTGAAGTTATTGCTACCCACGCCTATGTTGAAAAGAGTATTGCTTTTAATAAAAGGAACTCATCTTGAATCAATATACGATGATATCGAAGATGAAATTAATCTGATCGACAAAAACTCGGAGTACGGATCTATACAATACAAATTCAGTAGGATAGTGTCATGCTTGACTTTGCTAAGACATTTCCAATTTGATAGAGCATTTGATTATTTTATCGATAATAAGCTTGACCCAAGAATTGCCATTTATTTGTTCTCTAAGGACTTGCATCTACTTTATGGGGACTTTTGGATGTATAACGGTTTGAAGGAGTTCTTTCAAGAGTCGAGGGAAAATATCCAAGCTGTTTTGTTCAGGACGAATCCCAATGATGATGATATGGTGTTGCAATTTGCCATGGACGAATTTTATAAAATGGTTATAAAAAACTACTTTCAAAACAAAAAGGCAGAACTTGAACCTTCATCCAGGCATGCCGTACAAGTAATCTATTTCTTGAATGAACTAGAAGAGATCACTTTTAACTCTATGGAGGAATTAGATGAGTTTGTCAAAAAAATAGATGTGAAGTTCAGCTCCGGCCAAATAAAAAAGGAGTTGATCAAGCGTGGTTTGTACCTAGTATTGGCTGCATTCTATAACTCAAATGGAGAACACGCGCTTGCAGTGGAGTTACTCATAAATTATGGGAATGGAGAGCTCTCAGATTCGAGGTTGTCACAAATTTTCAAATCTGATGCTGAACTTTACCTGTTTTTGGTGAAGTACATTGCAGACCATATAGCTGATGAAGACTTAGTTTGGAAGTATGGTCAATGGTTAATGGATAAGAGTCCTCGTCATGGATTTGATTTGTTTAAGTCCTCGAATATGAAGGCTGACATCAGTGAGTTAAAAGTGATCAGAGAGTTTGATTCGAGAAATCTTCACCATTTGACGACAGAATATCTTCAAGTCTTACTCCTTGATCGTAACGAGATTCAGTTCATTGGCGATTTGATATATCTGTTGGTGTGTTCACTATGCACCGAATTGAAAGATACTGATAACGCAAAAGTCTTGGAGGAAGGTGTCGAATTATACAAGAAAATTGAGAGTCCCAAATTGACATTTGCAAAGTTCATAACCGTTGACTCTAGGAAGCATCCAGATGATGCAATTTTTCAGCTTCACAATCATCTCTTCAATTACATATTAGTAGCTTCAAATGAGACAGTTACCATCACAAGAGACCAAAATATCAACATCATCAAATATTGTCAAGAAAAGTTGAATCAATTCTCTGAGCAATTGCCATACATGATGTGTCTTATAAGCTTCAAACTTGGTGACTTCCAAAAGTGTGTTGACCGACTCTGTGCCTTAAGCGACTACCGAACAGCCGAATTTGTAGCGACCATGTTGACCATACCATACAATTTACCAAACAATAACGAAAAAATTGATAGATTCATGGACGTCCATAGATCAAAACTTAGCACCAAGGTCATCGAGGATATAGAAGATGAGGATGCCACACTAGCTGTGAAGTCGATTGCAAATCTGACTGAGGGCGATGAAGGTCTTGTTGAGTCTTTGTTATTACAAATTTTTGAGAATTACTTACAATTGAATAATTTCAAGTTGATAGAGTCTTTTCTTGGCACTCATCACCTCTTTGATGTGTCATTACAAAATGTTGATGATTTGGAAAAGGTGTTTGACAAATTCGAGTTGATCTTGACCAAATTGCCATCTAGCTTCCCGATTGCGTTGATCAACAGGTTTTTGATAACAACACTCATCACGTTGAAAGATGCTGATTTAAACAAGATCAGACAAAAAAACTTGGAAAAAGCGAAAAATAAGCGGCTCAAAAGCTTGCTTGGTGATTTAAAACTATAGCATAACTTAGAGTATCAAGCGCATATTTAGTTATGTGTATGCAAATAGACGGGTACCCATTGGAGTTGAGTTAGTCGTAGTAGTCTTTCTATAAGTGGCCTTTGCCGATAAGGACCAAGTAGTCTTGCCCTGCGCAACGTAACCACTGGCCAAGAAAAAACAAAAAGTTTCGATCGCTATTTTACCAATTAGGAACCGGAAATCCTAAGCCGATAAGCAACTAAACGAAAACAAAAACAAAAAAAAATGCTCGAGATAAGATAATGAATTCGAATCAGATGGCATGCGACAAAGTCAATATTACTCATTTGAGCGGATATTTTTTGAGAAAATGGTATTGATAGCAAGACTATAAAAAGAGTGGCAGATCACCGAATTAACCTTTCTCTCATTCCTGATTATCATAGTCAGCCAAAGCTTCTTATATCAATTCCTTGATATCGTTAGAAGATTGTATCACACCACGCAAACAACATATTCATTATGACCGTCGAACACGAAGAATCATACGTATTTCAAAGCACTATTGACAAGAAATTGCCAATGGCTGTTTACGGCAAAGGTACTCATGTCACCTTTGAAGATCCAAACACTCATGAGAGAAAAGTCTTGTTGGATTCATCAACTGGTGCAGCTGTTGGATCTCTTGGTCACGGTGATCAAGATATCATTGATGCAATGTGTCAAGCTGCTAAAGAATCAGTTTACTCGTTCCCTCTCACTGCTTGTAACTATGCTGCTGAAGATTTGGCTGAATTTCTCTGTGCTCAATCACCAAAAGGTGCTTTCAGCTCAGCTTTGTTCACTTGTTCCGGTTCCGAATCCAACGAGAACGCCATGAAGATCATGAAACAATACCATTTGGAGAGAGGTGACACTAAGAGAAACAAGTTTATCTCTAGACAACAATCATACCACGGTTACACCATTGCTGCTTTGTCCATTGGTGACAATGCCAGAGCTGCTATCTTCCAAGACATCTTGTTGCCAAAGGAACTCACCCCAAAGACTCCACAATGTTATCCATACCGTTTGAAAAAGGAAGGTGAATCCGACGAGGAATACAAAGATAGATTGTTGAAAGAAGTTGAAGATGTATTCATTGCCAGCGACCCAAGTACTGTCGCTGGTTTCATCTGTGAAACTGTCGGTGGAACTACTTATGGTAACCCATTGCCTGTTCCAGGCTATCTTGATGGTGTTAGAGATATCTGCCACAAATACGGCGCATTATTCATGTTGGATGAAGTCATGTGTGGTACCGGTCGTTGTGGTACTTTACACGCTTGGGAACAGTTTTTGACATTGGCTGATGGTTCTGAAGGGTTCGTTGGTCCAGATCTTCAAACAATTGGTAAGACCTTGGGAGGTGGTTATGTCACCATTGCCGGTATCTTGGTCTCACCAAAGGTTAAGAAGACTTTCACTGCTGGTTCAGGAAAGATCATTGGTGCTCAAACCTACCACTCACACGCTTTCAATTGTAAAGTTGCTTTAGCTGTCCAACAAAAAATTGCTAGAGAAAGATTAATTCCAAACATTCTCGAGGTCGGTAACTACTTCGGTGCCAAATTGGCTGAATTGATTGAATCAACTAAAATAGTTGGTGACGTCAGAGGCAGAGGTGGTTTCTGGTCATTCGAAGTTGTCAAAGATCAAAAGACTAAGGAGCCATTCCCTGTAGAGCTTGACATTTGTCACAAGATTCAAGACAAGATCTTTGAATACGGTGCTACATCTATGGGTGGTAACGGTACTATTGATGGTGTCAACGGTGATCACGTTTTGTTTGCTCCATCCTTCATCTTCACCAAGGAAGACATGGATCAAGTTTTCGACGCTGTTAAGAGAGCTGTCACTGAAGTTGAACAAGAATACCTCAAATAATTTAAATAGGTTTTATTATTTATTTGTTCGGGTGTTATTTAGTTTTACGGGTTGTATATGTTTTACCTTAATATGAAGTTTCAATAGAGATATGAATGACTTCAACTGTATGATATTTTTAAAATTTTCTTTATTGTCCGATATATAATCTCTTGGATTACATTCTCGATGAATAGTTATTTCGTTCATCGTTTGGGAAAAAAAAAATTCGAGTTTTTGCTTTCAACTAATTTGAAGAGATGGGCATCACAAATAACAAAACCAGTGGAGAATGGCCGGCTTTATCCTTCGAAGCGCCAATATGAAACCAGCCACTTTGTTAAACACAAGGCTTCTTACACCATTGTCCTTCAAGTATGCTGCAGCGGGCTTACATCGAGTGTTAGCTGTTGACTTTTGTAGGCGCATCCAAACTACATCCTCATCACGTTCGTCTAATGCGACGCCTTTGCCCGTAATTTCACACAAGTTTACAGATGCAGAGCTCAGAATTGCCAAGGAGGAGAGGTTGAAAGGACTAGGACCTTATATTTCACAATTGCCTGAAAAGATCATTCCGTATGCAGAGTTGATGAGACTCGAGAAACCGATTGGCAGTTGGTTGCTATACTCTCCCTGTACATGGGGTATAACGATGGCTGCGTATTCAATTTCAGCACCATTGTCTCAGACAGTATGGATGTTGGCTCTCTTCGGCGTTGGATCAGTGGTGATGAGAGGTGCTGGGTGCACCATCAATGATATGTTGGACAAAAACCTCGACGATAAAGTCGCAAGGACAATAGAGAGACCACTCGCTAGTGGTAGAGTCACCACCAAGCAAGCGTCCGTATTCCTTGTAGGACAATTAAGTGTCGGATTGCTGGTGTTGCTTTCATTACCATTAGATTGTTTCCTTTTGGGTGCAAGTAGTTTGGCGCTAGTTTTTACATATCCCTTGTTCAAGAGATTTACTTACTATCCCCAGCTGGTCTTAGCGGCATGTTTCAATTGGGGTGCCTTGTTAGGGTTCCCGCTGATGGGTGTTTGGAATTGGCCTGTGATGCTTCCACTTTATTTTTCAAGTTATCTCTGGTGTATGACGTATGACACGATATATGCACACCAAGACAAAAAGTTCGATGTCAAGGCCGGAATTAAGTCCACCGCGTTGGCATGGGGTGATAATAGTAAGACTGTTTTCTATGGATTAACTACATTGCAAATGTCTAGTTTTGCATTGGCAGGATACTTGAACGCCATGGGGCCAGGTTATGCAATTGCTACCATTTACGGGGGTTACAGAATATTCAGTATGATCAAAAAGGTGAATCTCGATGATCCTCAAAGCTGCGGCTACTGGTTCAAAAACAATATCAAGACCGGCCATGTCTTCTTCTTGGGTATGTTTTTTGATTACTTGTTAAAAATATTTGGCTTCATTTAAAACGCAGATGATCATTTCTTACGCTGGACGACCATTTACACAATACGAATAATGCAAATCCAATTCATAAATGAAAGCAGGTATCTCCTCTTTTGTCAATGAAAATACAAAACGCCAATTCAATAGTTACAATTTGACTCATTGTGAGAACCAAAATACAAAATCACAAACACAAAATCAAAAACAGAAACTGAAACGCCTTATTTAACTCCCTCTAATGTCTCAAATAGTCCAAATCCCAAACTCCCTTAATAATCAAGACCACAAGGTTGAAAAAACAGTAAATTAATTCAAAGTTAAATTGCTTGTAAGATATTCTAATTCCTCCTGCTCCAATCTTAACATCTCTTCCAATTCTTGTTCAAGCAGTTCTGTTGAAGATACTGCCGGTGAAACTGAGCCCAAGGGAATTTCCTTTTCATTATGGTCATCTGTCATGTTGTCATCACCGTCTGTAGGTGCAAAATCGTCGATCATGTCAAAATGTCTTGGTCTTGACTGATGATCGTATATGACATCGCTGAACCCTAAAATCGCGTCGATGGATTGTTCCAGAGCCACGAAATCATCTTCAGAAAGACTCATGTTTCTTGCAATCTCATTCATTATCCGTTCATTTTCTTCTTTCTTACGTTTATAGTCCAAGTATTCTCTACTATACTCCACCTTATCATTCTTGCGATCTCTTATATGGTTTCTAAAATTTCGTGTTCTGCTAGCTCTGGAGTTATGTGACAGTAAGGGGTGATATATTTGGTTACTTCTTCGTGTCAGCTTATCCTCTAGATCATCGATGATGCTACTATGTACGTCATATTGTTGGTTACTTGGAAGGAATTTGGTTGGTGATTTAAAATCTCTTGTTCTCAAATGCTCAATTGTAGGAGATGGCTCAAATATGCTGCTTTCATCATCCACTTTCCTAATTGAAGGCCTTATACAACCATTACCACCATCTAGTATTTTGTTACTATTGGGTGTTTGAAAGTTCATATTATGATGAGTGCGACCCAACCGACTTGGTCAATCGATTTTTAGCATTAAATTTTTTTGAGCTGCCAAAAAAAGCATAGTAATATGTACACGATATTTATCTCACTCAACTATGGGATCACTCATATATTGCAATGTTTAAGTGCTATATTAAGAAGAACTGACTACAGCGTGATGTTGCTTTGAGCTACTGAACACATACAAGTGGCCTAGTTCAGATAATTTGTGAATGGTTGGTCAAAAGTTGATAAGAAGAAGAGAGTAATGAGTCAGGTCTCAACCTAAAACCAATGAAAGCACTAATACATGGCAGCACACTGCAGTCAACTCTCAACTCTCGTTGATTTGTTGTAACGTGTGAAAAATTACAGCCTTTGTGCCATAAGGCGAGTCAATACGGTCCAACCTGTTATTTGAGGGGTGAGTGAGGGTTGGTGGAAGGGGGTGAGTTTGTCTTCATCTTCATCTTCAATGAATTGGAGCAATACAAGGGAATATATGCCTTACAAGATCTGTTTATTCATTTTGATCCAGATTGCAACCAATTTCCCTTCTGCACATAGACTTCTACTTATTTGTCGTCAGATAGGTTGTGATGACTTACTGAAGTGAGCAATTATGAGGAACGAGGAATGGTTCAGATCATACAGGAGATCGATTGAAGTCAACCGTAATTGGGTTTACCAGATTGAAATTATAGTCCATTTTCTGATCATCCAGAGAAGTAATGAATACAGGGCAGTTGGTAGTAGTATTAATGTATCCTGCAATATCTTAGTATTAATCCAACAATTGGTTTAGCGTGAAACAAAAAAAAATGTCAAGTTAAAATTTTTTATATATATAAATTACCTTAGTTTCAACAAGTTACGTATCACCATGACATCTCTCATAATACCAGGTGATGACATCCCAACCGACATAGACTCACAGCTAGTGATAGGGCCTGGAATACAACAACAGGTGAAGACTGGGAAATTAATACCGACTCAGGCTGGGTTATATACAGAGACACTGAAGAAGAATTCCCGTTACATATTTGTCGAGTCAAACTTCAAAAAGTATGTTCCACAACCAAATGATTTTGTCATTGGTACCATAGTTGGGTCATTTGGTGACTCATTCTCAGTGAATATTTCAAATTTCTCAAGTCCAGCAGTGCTATCTACTATGGCATTCCCCAACGCATCCAAAAAGAATAGACCCAATTTAAACAAAGGTGATTTGGTATATGCTCGAGTATCAGCAGTGAATCCCAATATCGATACTGAACTAGAGTGTTTTGACGCTACTACTGGCAAGGATGGTGGATTTGGTTTGTTGAGCGGTGGTTACACTATTGATGTTGGATTAGGATTTGCAAGATGGTTGTTGTTCAATAAAGATAATTCCTTGTTGGAGAAGTTGAGTGAGCACTGCAAGTTTGAAATAGCTATAGGGTTAAACGGAAGAATCTGGATTAAATCTGATGACTTGAAAACTACATTGTGTTGCTCCAAGATAATAAAAAATTGTCAGAATCTATCAAGTTCGCAATTTGATGATGAAATTAAAAAAAACATCAAGGAGTTGAAGTTATAGCTGGCAATATAGAATATCAACAAACACAAATTACGATTGAAAAAAAATTTAACGTTTTTAGGCCCAACTTGCGTAGAGGATTTTAAGGTGATACCTTCAAATTCAATAGACATTGAATCTCTTCTAAAGAGAAGTGGCTGTCTAATTATCTTTTGTAGTGAATCGTTCGGTGAAGTTTTTCTAATTAAGAAGCTGAAGAAGCCATATCTTACTGTCATCATCAGCCTTTTCTTTCGCTACCGCGCCAAATAGCAAAAGACGAGAAAAAAAAAGTTCACTGAAAAGAAGATTGATCCGATTACAAATGGTTTCGACCACATATATTCAATTACTTGGACAATCTCACAGCTGAGCAGCTCTCAAAATGCGTATCGAGTACATAAAAATGAGGTGGGGTACTGGTGACAATTACTCCTATCTTATCACCGATGACTCAACAAAGGATTCTTGGATTATCGATCCAGCGGAACCTGGGGAGTAAGTTGTTATGTATCTCCAAGAAACAATTCATTGTGAACAATTCATTGAAGGCTAAAAAACTAACTCCATTTAACGTTTGATTTAGTGTTTTACCTGTTTTGGAGAAACTTGACATCAATTTGAAAGCCATAGTCAACACCCACCACCACTATGACCACTCGGATGGCAACAAACAATTATCCTTGAAATACAAAGGTTTACCAATCATTGCAGGCAAGGATTCACCTTTGGTGTCATACACTCCTTCACACAAGGAACTCATTCAACTTGGTTCCAATATCGAGATTGAGGCTCTCCACACCCCTTGCCACACTCAGGACTCGATTTGCTACTTCGCAAGGGACATATCCACCAACGAGAAGCTGGTATTCACCGGAGACACCTTGTTCACTTCAGGGTGTGGTCGTTTCTTTGAAGGTGTGGGTAGGGAGATGGATGTTGCCTTGAATAAAACGTTGGCTTCATTGCCTGATGATACGTATGTCTATCCAGGGCACGAATATACAAAGTCGAACGTGGCTTTTAGTTTGAAAGTAATGCCTAATAACAAACTGTTGTTGAAGTTGAAGGATTTTGCTGATAAAAACGAAATTACCACTGGAAAATTCACCATACTGGATGAGAAGCTGTTCAATCCATTCATGAGATTGAGTGATGAGGAGGTTTTCAAGTTTACCAAGGGTTTGACCAAGTCTAGTGAAGTAATGGATTATCTTAGGAAGGCCAAAAATAACTCTTGAATTCATGTTCTTTGACTATACCTTTTTGATATTATATAAGCTATCTACCATATTTAAATCCATATTTATATCGATATTTCCACGACAGCGTCTTTCACAAGTCTACAATTTTTCCGTTTAATAATCAGTATGCGAAATTATCTCTATAGATAGACCAAAGAAAAATTTAATTGACATCAATCAAATGCTGCTCAATTACTACATCAAAGCATCGATTTCTTCGTCACTGAACTTGAGAGGAGCTTGACTTCCTTCATTATAAATAACCGTATTATTGACGCTGTCTTCATCCTCGTTTCCTTCCTCATACTGATTTATCTTACTGAGGTGGTCGACGCTGGGCAACGATTCTTCTTCATTGTCATCTTGGATATTAGGGAACTGGTTGTATGCATTGTCCAAGTTCATCATACTTGATCTATCGTTGACGGAATATTCAGGCTCAAAAGGCACAGTTCCATTCGAAGCAGCTGCATTTTTTAACAATTCTGCTTCAGCTTCATCATCAACAGCAAATGGACTTGAGATTGAAGATGACTCCAAAGACAGTAGGTCAATGTCACTCGAAGCGGCAAAGTAGTTGTCGTTCAGATGTATGTTGACAACTGATTGACTGTTCTCGCTGTTAAATACGTAATCTTTCTCTCCACCGGCATTGCTCAAACTGTAGTAATCGGAGTACATGTCATAATCTTGCGGTGCCACTGTCGCATCGTTAAAGTCAAAAGAATACTCTTTTGGTGCAATGGGCTCGCTTAGAGAAACACTAAAGTTTTTGACTGAATTTAGTGCATTAAAGTAGGTGATCTCATCTTCCATCTTGACTGCTGGGACTCTTGTTACATCGCTGTAATGATCCAACCTCTCATTCATTTTATTTAAGTTCCTGTCCCGCAGAAGCTTAAAGTTCTTGTTCGATTCTTGAGTGGCATCCAAATTAAAATTATAAAATCCCTTGATCTCCGAGATATTACTCGTCTTTGAGTAGCTACTCAATGAATTGTCGAATATGGGGAAATCACCATCCTCCGCAGCGGCTTTCCTCATCAATTTTGGCACCATTTCGTCCAAAAAAGATTTCAAAAGCAACGGATAGTATACGTACTCATCTTCAACATTTTCGAAAAGCTGTGTTATCTGTAATTTGAGAACGTTAAACTCATCTGTTTCAGTGAACGTCGATGAAGCAGGTTTCTTTATTGGCTTCACATTTTTGGGCTTGCATGAATTTTCAAAACCGCGCAACTTGGAGTTGATTAATTGAGGTTTTCTTGTTTCAAATGGCGATGTTAAAAAATTCAAACTATTTCCAAGGTCGAATTCCTCATTTTGAATGTCTCCATTTTTCAGCAGAGTTTTGTTAGAGCCTGCTGGAACTGTGTCACTGACATACCTTAAAGTGGAGTTCATAGTGAATTCAAATGCACTTTGCAACGATGTGTATACTCGTGGAATATACATTTCGATGAAATAATTCTCGTAAAAATTTGGATAGGGTTGGTATTTTCGTAAGATTAAGTCATTAGATAACTCAGTAGGATTGTTCTTTTGCAAATATTTGACAATAGACTTATTGAAATCAATCAAATGTGAATCAGTATACCAGTGAGTGTAACTAGGTTTGAACTTGAGGTTAGAGCCCACAAAGTCATGATGCAAATAGTAATCGGTGTTCAAATCCCATAACATTGGCAGACCTTTCTCCCAAACGTAATTTCCCAAAAACAAATTGATCGCTTCCTGTCTCTGTGCATCGACAAAGCTATTCGAGTAAAACCTTTTGATGCTCTCGATCAAATCTCTTGAATGAGACGTCCATTGATTAATCTTCCTATAAGTCTCCATGGTGTTAACCAAATGAGAACCTCCATACTGCAAAGCAATAGTATCACCATGATCGTGAAACATTTCAGTCAAAATGTTTACCACATCACTATCGTACTCAAGGTACTTGTCATCTATCACACCTAACGCTTGCAATTGATAACCTAATGCACGCTTTCCAATGATGAACTGGGCCGCGTTTGTTCTATCCAAACAGTCAATACAGTTTGTTCTACAGACACCTTGCTGAAGCTTTGTTTGCTTCAAATTAGGGCCATTGTGAAAAAATCCAGTTATCTCCAAAGTTTCATCTGCATATCTCTCCAAGTACTCAATGACATCTTGGCCCCTATTTTTGGAAGCCCGAGACATGTCCCAGGCAGTGTACTTGAGTTTATTCTTTTCAGTTAAAAATTTGTTGAGATATGTCACACACTCTTCAAAGTTGGCTAAAAGCTTGGATTCTCTTGGGGTCTTTTCACGTTGTTTGATCAAATTGAGTATCAACACGGGGGAGCCGTACCTCTTAAATAAATTATCGAAATGTAATGCAGCTGCAGAATAATAAGGGTCAACTACATTGATGGTGATTGGCGGTTTTGTCTGCAACTTGATATTTGAACCAATTTCTTGGGACCAAGACAACGGGATGGACCCTCTATGCTGGATATATGACGTGTATCGAGGATTATTGTAAAACCCTCCTGCTGGGTCATGGAATGAGGATGTCAACAGATCATGCACTATCTGCTCCGTTTCAACCTCATTGGCAACATTCCCTTGATCATTAACTCCTCTTTTGAGGAATCTTGCTCCGGCAAAATGGTGTGATCGCCTCGCTATTATTGTGATGTATACTTTAGCATCGAAAACTGAAATTTTGGCTTGATCAATAAATCCATGTATGATGGGTTGAAACCAGTCATATATACGATCAAAAGAGGCGGCAAATATAGGCTCGAATAAGAAAGAGTTCCAAACAAACATCTCGTTGTAGTCGAAGTTGATTTTCTCGTGGGGACCAATTGACTGTTTCTTGTTGTTTATAAAGTTTTTTTGAAGACTGTTAGTCAAATCATAAGTGTAACTGTAGTAAAAGGTTTTGCTCAAGTCTAAACTGGAAAAAGTCATCAAATATCTTGTCTCTTCGCTATTTCGATCTGGCTTCTTGTAATTGTTACACACAGGGATCAATTCCGTATCATCGATATGGTATAAGTAATGACCACCCAATATTGACACCACGCTACGCTTTGTGATAACTGACAAATACCAATTTTGCGTGAACCTTATGAACCCCAATAATCCCAACAGAGTCAATTTTTTGGTCAATCCACCTTCGCTACTTTCTTCTAATCCGCTTAACACTTTCATGATCTCGTTTCTTGTGAAAAATACGTTGTCCTCTATAATCGAAAGTCCCTCATCGTTTGGCTGAGTCAAGTCAATCTCCAAGACTCTGAACATGGTTTCTCTATTATTACTGCCCACAATGTACATACGCTGACTAGTCACGTAGATAGTGTATTTGGATAGCATTAACTTCCGCTGTTTTGGCTGGGGTTGTACATGTGGGTTGTAAAAATCTTCTTGGTCATCCTCGTCATCAATTTGGGGCACAGGAGATACATGTTCATGAAGGAATTCATCTTCTTTTCCTGGAACTGTGTTAATTGGGATTTTGTTATCATCTACGTGACTATGCAGATCCATCCTTATCTTGGCTTGTACTATCTGTTTTGATGGATGAATGGTTCTTTGTCTATTAGAATTTGTCTGTCAAAGCTAAATGATTATCGTGAAAAGCTGAACATATCCTGCCAGCAGTTGTGAAGAGAAATGGGAGGTAAGTTAGCTTAAAATTATTGTTATCTCAGGTATTTTCTGTTTATTGAGCATCTCGGAGATGAACAAGCGAGTTCTCGTGCAAAATATCTCAAATATGTTACAAAGTTAAATTGGGTATCGTAGATGTTTTAAAGCCTTTCATGTTCTACATGAACATGCTCGAGTCTGGTGAACAGTCACACTGAACGAATCAATAGCATATGTAGCTTTGAGTTCTGCTTTCAAATCTCAAGAAAACTGACCAAAGTACTTTAGACTTCGTAAAGTGTTTTAGTTAATGAGTTCTCACCTTTTTAATCCATCCCGTTGCTTGATTGGCCTTCCACGAGACTGACTCGATGTGATTGACAGAAACTTTTCAATATTATCGGCCTAATGGTGAATATGTTGACCGTTTTCGGTTTCAAATCAACTTCATTTGAAGATGCAAATCCGATTTTTCAGAACTACTCCTTGCCCTTTCACAGCCTAATTCTTTGATGCTGTTTAGGGATCGTCATCTGTTGATATCATCATTCTATATCACTCCGGCGTGAAAAGGTTTTACAGCATTTTCCACAATACGGGCCGGATGCTTCGCTGTAAACCTCAAAGTCATAAACAACAACATCGTCATCATCAAATAATAGTAGTGTACAAAAGTTACAACCATTCATCAGTGAGATGAGACCAATGATCATTTACAAAGATTTGAGAAAGCGAAGAAGATGCAAATGCTTTATGAATAGCTAGTGGCAAAGAATTACAATGAAGTGAATTTCGGTTAATGCATGCACAAATTTTAGTTACTGATCCAATCAGAGTTTTGTCAAACTGCTATATTTATGCTCAAATAGCTTGAATAATATCCTCCATGAAATTCCTGAGGTACGGCTGACAGATATGATGTTACACTTGTTTGATCTTCGAAAGTAGATCATCAAGTCTCTCATAAAATGATGATAGCATCAAAATGCTACTATCAAAACATCATCAATGTCAAAGAAACTATGCTGCCTCTGGCTGTAGACAGTGATTCAAAATCTGGTTGGGATATCAAAATCAAAAACTTCTCTTCTTTAAGTTCATCATTGAGGCCAATGACGATGACTTGAGTAAATATGTTTCATTGTATCAAATGAGCTCTAGTTAATTCTACCTTTGATATGTCTATAGGAATCCTCAATATGGTATTTAAAATTCCATCCGTTGCCGATAAACAAAAGATTTGCCAATCGTTGGTATCGGTATGTGCCATAAATAGTGAGGATAATTCCGGGGAATCCCATCGGTGATAATATGGTTTGATCTGTTCGTATATCTACATAATTTTTTTCAGCATTCTCTTCCGTTCTGTTTTAAACTGATTGTCTGTTAACTCCTTTCTTGTAGCTATCAAGAAGGGCAGCATTGAAAATGACTTAGAAGAGAATAACAAGATGACAAGAAGAAGAGAGTGATGTGAACCAGTCACAAATAGTGAGGAGCTGCATCATTGTTGTTTGTTTATACTGAATACCGTAAAACGGAATTAGCGTAGTATAAGAAGAACCCCCTTTCTACCATTATCGTCACGTGCATCTATATGAACGTATGTGTGTCAAAACAGCATGTGCTTTCTTCCTCTATTTCGTCATTTTGTTCGTGTAAAAAAATCCAACAAAATCACGGATTGCTTAAAGCCAAGCAAAGCCTTCTATTCTTTTCCATCAACACTTGTTTAAAGTGCTATTTAATATATCATTGATTTGCTGTTTGATTTCTTAATCAGATCAATTTTAATAAAACAATACTTGATCTCATCATTCACATATCATTTAGGTTTAAGGATTGTTATTTAAACTCCTCAATCCAGTCAATTATCAAACATGGCACGCTCCGCTGTTAAACATCAAAGAGAGTCTTCAGAGGCAATTGCTTCAGACACCGAGTCAATCAACTCGTCAACTATTGTTGGAGAAAATCCTCCAAAACCATTGAGAAGGACTTCATCCTTGTTTTCTTTATCATCTCAAGACCCATTACCAGAGCCAGATGAAGCTGAATACACCGCCTTCAGATCTGACGAGAGACACTTCTCATTAATAAGGAATTTGCATATGGCTGATTTCATCACCTTGATGAATGGATTCAGTGGCTTTTATTCAATAATTTCATGTTTGAGATATATCGCCACCGATAATCGTCATTATATACAAAGAGCTCAATTTTTTGTTGTATTAGGTTTATTTTTTGATTTCTTTGATGGACGTGTTGCTCGTTTGAGAAATAAGGCCTCATTAATTGGACAAGAATTGGATTCCTTAGCTGATTTGATATCATTTGGTGTCTCACCATGTATTATCGGGTTCAGTATAGGCTTACAAACCACTTTTGATACCTTGTTATTATCATACATGGCTCTTTGTGCATTGACAAGGTTGGCAAGATTCAATGTCACAGTGGCCACACTACCAAAGGACGAGAAGGGAAAATCTAAGTATTTTGAAGGTCTTCCAGCTCCAACTTCATTAGGTTTGTTGCTGGTGATGTTTTTCTTTGTACAAAAGAACTGGATAGATGAGAATATCCTTGGTGGTGTTGTTTTGCAAAACACTTTCTTCGAATTTCACCCATTCTCACTTTGCTTTTTCCTTCAAGGTTGTGGTATGATCAGTAAGAGCTTGCATATCCCAAAGCCTTGAATAGATGATTGACTGTCCTTTTTCAATCTATATATATAGTTGTAGCAAATTATGAGACATAGAGATTAACCACCTTCATTTGATGAAGTCCAGCTTTAATAGATAAATTGTTCTGTAAATAGGTGTTCTATCTCGAAGTTGATTTTACAGATAATTGTCAACCTTAGAGGAGAACTAGCGATGACTTCTATGCGCAATTTTTTTTCTTTTTAATGTGAGGCCCTCAAAAAGGAAAAAAAAATTTCCAGTTGAAAATTTGATAACGAAATACCTTTATTCACATATATACAAGTGTAAGATGTCAGACGTTGAGGACCAGGACAAAAATCTGAAAAGAGAGAGAAAGGAAACAAAGAAGGAGAGAAAGGAGCTGAAGGAGCTGAAAAAAGAACTGAAGGAGCTGAAGAAACAGTCAAAAAAGGAGTCGAAGAAGAGATCAGCAGAGGAATTGGAGGAGATATCAATTGACTTAACTGAGCCTGCACCGCTATCGAAGAAACAAAAACGTCTTTTGAGACAAGGAAAATTGACAGAAGAGCAGTTGCTGAAGAAGAATAAGGTTCCCAAGCCCCTGCTGACTTTAGATTCAGAAGGAAATGAAGTGGCCCAGCCTGAGAAGAAAGAGAAAAGCGAGTTTGGGGTTTGGATAGGTAATTTGTCGTTTGACACTACGAAAGAAGACTTGAAGAGATTTTTAACTGCTAAGACGAGCGATTTGCCCGTTTTCACAGATTCAATGCTGCCTGAAGAGTTGCTGAAGATCGAAGAAGATGACATGACGAGGGTCAATTTGCCAAAGAACGAAAAAAAAATCAAAGGGTTTTCATACATTGACTTTAAGACGATCAACCACGTCAATAGTGCCATATCATTAAGCGAGCAACATTTGAACGGGCGTAACTTGTTGATTAAAAACGCAAACTCATTTGACGGCAGGCCGAAAAAGGATCCAGTACTTTCTTTATCAAAGAACCCACCTTCAAGAATTCTCTTTGTTGGAAATTTGTCATTCGATACCACGAAAGAGCTTTTGGAAGAGCATTTTCAGAGTTGTGGTGAAATAATTAAAATTCGAATGGCAACTTTCGAGGATTCAGGTAAATGTAAAGGCTTTGCATTCATCGACTTCAAAGATGAAAAGGGTCCCATTGCAGCCTTGAGCAACAAGATTTACAAGAGATTGATCAATAGGCCATTACGGTTGGAATTTGGGGAGGATAGATCCAAGAGAAACCCAAATAGAAAACCTCGTGACGAAGAAAACGTAGATGGTATTGAGAGGTCCGAGAACGCTGCAGCTGATGTTGCTGATGAGGTAGCACCAGCCCAGCAATTCAGGAAGAGCAACGTTGCCCGTGAGAGAGTGCCATTTGAGAGTGAGCAACCAATCAGGCCGAGACAGCAATACCAACACCAATCCTCGAATGGTTATGGTAATAGTAACAGTAGCAATGATATGGCCAATAATCAGAGATTGAAGTCGTCAGTGCTGTTGGCGTCTGCTCAAAGAGAGAGTGCAGCTATTGTCAAGTCGACTGGTAAGAAGATCAAATTTTGAGATTTGCTATTAATTTCTTGATTGAATCAGTAGCTAACTATATGGATTAGCCATAATTGAAATCAGAATTTTGGCAAAAGGTTGTCGACCTCAAGAGGCAATAACTGCTTTTGTATATTTATCTAATCTTCAATTTCATGCCAAGCAAGGACCTTCGATACTATGTGTCGAATACTTCTGTCAACGCCGCATGATATTACCTTCTCTTTCAATAGACTTACTCCCCCACAAAAAGTTGGATAATCGCTCATATAAGATATACCATAGAATTACAAAATATTCACAAAAACATCAAACGTTATATAACATATCTCACTCTAATATGGGTTCGTCTTTTCTCTCCTTCTTTGGAACAATGATGTCGTCCTTCAAAGTATCCACCTTGGGCAATTTCTCCTTCGATCCACCAATGTTAATTTCATCCGTGAGTCCTCCAAGCCCTTTACTACCACCATTCTCCACCAACACGCCCAGCTTCTTCGTCAAAGGCTTTGTTTTAGCTTCGACCTGCTTATCAACAGAATTTTTCTCCACGTCGGCTTCAGGCACCACTTCCGAATATGAAGCTTCCTGTGTGTCTAAGTTCTTGTCCTGTTTTAATGAAGACGCATCTTTAGGTGTGAGCTTCTTCTCCTTCCTGTTCGAGTACTCAGGTCCAGTGTCATCTGTCGACTCTTCCGCCACTACAGCTTTTCCTTCAACATCTTTTCTCAGTTTTGGCTTGTTCAGTATCTCAGTTTCATCAACAACCATATCTGCTGGTGCATCATCCGGAACCTCATTTTTCTTTTCCTTCTGTGTTGGCAATTCGGTTGGGGTAGCTTTCGTCATTTTTTGAGACCGTTGCTCTATGTCAACCTCTCCTACTTCCACTGGTTGCTTCTTTTTAGGCGTGTTCGATCCTGAAAATTCTTTTGAATGCACTGCAGAATCCTCGAAAGGCATTTTGTTCGACTTTTGTTTCTTCCTTGAGGCATCAGTTGAGATAGGAATTTCATCTTTCTCAATGTTGAGATTGATGTCTCCCTCGACTCCAGCGTCTTTGTTGTTCGTGATCTTCTTGTTGGTCAATTTCGTCGATGAAGATCTCATGTCGGGAACTCCATCAACTACATCTGGAATTTCATCAGCGATCCCCTTAAAGGTAGATTTTTCTTTAGGACTGACAACATCGTTTTTGTAACTTTTCAATTTATTGAGAATCTTCTCATCACTGATGGAATTTTTCAATTCCACTTCTTCTTGTAATTGCGCTAACTTTTCAGCGCCAAATAACTCGTCTTCCATTTCATTTGCGATTTGCTTATTAACATTGTTGGTATTCAAGTTGACCAGATTATCAGTTTCCTCTTTTTTCTTGTTCAGAGCCAACGCATTAATCTCTTGTTGTTGGGCTAAAACTTTCTCCTTAAGTTTTTTCTCATTGTCAATCTTAATGGATTCAGGATCGATCTTCGCTGGTTGCGGTTTCTGGATTGATTCTAACTTTTCCTTCTTGTTTATACTCTCTATTTCCTCCTTCGCCAGCTTCTGCTTCAACAGAACAGCCGCCATGGCATCTTGCCTGATATCCTCCGTCGACTTTTGTGACTGTTCTTCAACTGGAGGCTCTATTTGATCTTCCTGTTTTATTTCAGGATGAGCGTTCTTTTCTGCTTCTTCAGAGGTCACTGATTTCTCCATGTCTCCAGAGTTGTTGTCTGACTTCGAAGAAGATTCTTCAGCATCTTCACTTGATGCGGCTGAATCCTCCTTCTTTTCATTGGTATCAGCCCCGGCTTCTTTATCCGAAGACTTCGATTCATGAGTTGAATCAGACGAGTCTTCCTTCCTTTCCATATCTTTCTTTTCTTCATTGTGGTCGTCTGAACTAGAATCTTGCTTATCTTCTATATTCTCATTGTTGGAGTCATCTTCTTTGTGCTCGTCTTCCTCATTTTTTTGTGGTGAATCTTCCGGCTCATCAAATTTGATGATCTCGTTCTTTTTGAACTTGACAAATCTCATGCTCTTTGGATTGTTACCGCTCAGGTAAGGATTGATTGGGAAAGAGCCAAAAAGATCTTCACCTTTGTTGATTCCGTAGTTCATATAGTCGTCTGTCTTGATAAGATTTTTCTGTTTGTCGTACTCGTTCAACTTGAATTTCAAATCAATCTCTGATTTCTTGTGAGAATATTTATTATAAATGAACTTTGCAGGATCGTTGGCATCATAGTTACGAACTTCCTCCTCCTTTTCAGTGATAAAATGCTCGTAGTTGATCGTTTGATCATTTATATCTTGTAAGTATTCATCAACTTCATTCCAATCAACTTCAACTTTTCTGAACTTTGTTAAATCAGTGTTCTTGAAAACATTGAATTTCAAATTATCCCACTCTTTGGAAACATCATCAAACGCCAATTTCCATGTACGGTCATAAAATTTTTGTAACTTTTGTTTTTCAAATCTCATTTGCTCTTCTTTAGCCATCCATTCCATATGTTTCAAATCATCTGACGAAGGCTCATAGATGTGCCAGATAGTGTAGTGGGGTAACCCAACAACCGAATAACCCATGTATTTACACAACTTACCAAATGCCTCAGTCTCTGCGTGTTTTTGAAAACTAAATGCTGGGAAATGGGCCCCACTTTTGAAAACAGATGCCTTGACCAAGATTGAAACACCTCCTATTCCGTCCAACTCCATTTCCACCTCTGGGTCACCATTGGGGTCACGGAGGTAGGCCAAATGGGGTCTCCATGTAGCATATTCGGAATAACCTTCTACTATAACGGCATCTTCGTCCAATCTATCCAGCAATTCAATGCCTCCTTCACTTTCTTGCCATGAATTCAAGTCATATGGCTGCTCATAGTCTAACCAGTCAGGTAACGGTCTCCAAACGTTAGGCACAATGACATCTTTGTTATGGTGCATCAAGTCTTCGATGATAGTTCCAGGGCAAGTCTCAACATCAATATCTCTCCAATAAACCCATGAGTGGTCGGGTCTTAACGCTGTAGATAATAACCAGTTTCTTGCAATAGCCATCAATTTTCTTCTTGGCCCTTGCAGTGCAAAACCGTGTCTGTCACTAAAAGTTTGGCCAACAATTTGACCAAAATTTTTCTCATATATGTTAATTCTACCAAATCTATCATCAACATTTGGATCTGCCTGTATCTCTTTCAAGAATTTTTTCAAATCTTTTATGGTGGAATCTGTGGTATCACTGATCAAAAAGGCCAAATCAATTAAGTTATGTGGATATGTCAAATTCTTCAAATGGCCAAAGAACATTGGCAAATGTTGTGAAGCATCTCTTAATGGAACACAGTATAATATACGCTCTTCATGCTGCCATCCGTTGGCACTCTCTTTATAGTCATTTAAATCGTAGAACTCTATGTTGAGATTATCGTAGCTCCCTGAAGCACTTTCAAATGATGAAGGTAGATTCGGCCTGTATAAAATATCACCAACGTTTGATGAGCGTTGTCCGTATTTCTCAACCAATATCAATAGGCCAAAGATAGTAATTATCATGAAGGGAAACGTTATGTACAAGCTCCACAAGAACTCCCGCACTGTCTGTCTTGCTGACCGCATCTGTTTGGGGAACATCTTAGGCGGTGTCTTTGAATCATCGTATACGATAGAAGCACCTGCCATATTCATTGATGTCGATATAACCGGTGGTGGTAATGGTGGTGGTGGTGGTGATACCGACGAAGAGTCTTGAGAAAATGAGTAGATTGAATTGTTTGACCCTGAGGACTCACTCCTGGTTATGGGCAACACCGATTCCTTCATCTATCTTTTGAACAATCTATACTGTGGTGGTGGTGTTGCCTAAGTTGATTAGGACAGGTGATGTCGTATATCTGTGAGTGACTCTGTGTGTGTATGCGTCGAATTGATATGAGAGCTAAGCTCTAGTCTCCTCGTGTGGGTTGACTTTCAATAAAGTTCGTGGAAAAGTAAATGATGATAAGATAGTTAGATTATCGATTAGAAGAAGAGATCTGTTTTCTTACACTTTTGATCAATTTTTTTTTTCTTTTTCCAGCTCTGTACCTCTTTTGCATCATTGTAATTAGGTCCCCCCCCTATATCTACTTTTACTCACTTATAGACAACAATTTCATAGTAACTCGAAATTCAAATATGCATTTAAACCAGAATTCTTGACTCAATACGATTCCTTTGAAATCTCTAGCTTCAAGAAGTTGTGTCTATCTTGTTGAATATGTACTTTTAAGGCACAAATAAAGTAATCAAATGTAGTCAATAAAAATTCTAGTGGTGGTGAACGATAAGACTTTCATTATATCGCTGAAGCCCTATACAAATGTGCATATACATGATCTGTTTTCCTCTTACCATTGGTTACTGCTTTAGCTGTATCTGAAGGTTGTTGTGAGTTCAAATTTAAGGTAGATCTCCCGCAGAGCACTGAAACAACAGTGATGAACGGACTGGCCCATGTTAGATGGCATATCATTGGGTTGAATCTAGCTCTGCTAATATGGCTAGCGATTGTGAGAACAATATTTATAATACACTATACATATTCATACATATAAATAAATTCTAAATTGAGGAGCAAGTAAAGCAGCACAAACGAACCCGATAAAAGAAATTGAAGCGAACAAATAATTAAAGAAGTCACAAAATCACATATTCAGTTAAAGTGTTATTTGGTAAGAAATACACTTTGATATCAGCCTCTGGAAAGGCTACTTTCTCCACTACTCGAAATATCATCAATACTACTCAAGTCCAATAATGAGTTATCAAACGACTCATCATCGAACAAGCTGTCTCGTTGATGAGTATTCGATATATGTTGCTCAGGTTGCTGTTGCAGCATGTTCAACGTATCATATATATCAACACTATTGTTTCTATTGATGAAAGATTTTCTAGGCCTTGGAACAGGAGGTGGAGCCCGTGAAGCACGTCCCATTTTTGGCAGTGCAGGAGTTAACCCAACGTGATTGTACCTCGATGATTGTTTGTAGTGTCTCAACACTGATTCATCTTCTTGTTGATGTTGTGACTCTGGCAGATCTAGCTGCTCTTCCTCATAAACGACATCCATAAGACGTTCAGGGGGTGTAGACAGTGTGGCATTATAATTCATGATGTCTGCTTGATCTGTTGGCGCTTGATAACTTATTGGGTGTTGTGGATTGATGGCGGTTATGGACGAAGGTAACTGTACATTCCTGTTTGAATCGTCTTGATGGAGAAGAATATTATGAGACAATCCGCCCAAGCCCAAGCTCTCTTCTGAAGACCTGCTTGGTGGAAGAGCTGGCCTTGTTGGTATCGGCGGAGGAGTCGCATTTGTAAAAGCGGGTGCTGCCACTATTCCATTTTGCATCATGTTGTTCCTCATACTGTTCATCGTACCACTAGTTGTATTGAAGCGAGTTGGAACATCCCTAGTATAAATAGCATTACTTGCATAATTTGTAGGCCTCCTCTCTGTTAACTTTTCAGATGATGAGTCCTTTCTAGTAAATCTGTTGAAGAATGTGTCCGGTTTTTTTTCCCTCCCAAATGGATTTTCATCATCACGGCTCTCAAACCTCTTGCGTCTTTTGAAGAAAAACCAAAAAAACAAAACAGCCAGCAATAAACCAATCACACCTCCCACAACACCTCCAGCAATCTTCCCTGCGTTGGACTTGGCCGATGCTACAGGTTTTGTGAGATGTGGTGATAACACTGACTGATAGTAGGACAAGTCGGTTGTTATGGGCTGTATTTGAAAGCTAACAGGGGACAACGTTGTCGATGAAGTGGCAGAGGTTTGAGTATATGATAGTATTGTCAGCGTTGGAATTGTCCGTGTAAAAGTTGTCTCATCGTCCGTTATTATGTAGGGCTGTGGATATGAGTAGGTTGTGAAAACAACAATCGGTGTATAAGAATCAACTGATGTCTCCACTGATACAATCGAATTGGAGTTTGACGACACAAGTGACGGTACATCTGAGCTGATTGTTGGTGTCAGGGAATAGGAAGAAATGAAAGATGTTGGAGCTGATGAAGCGGAAGAAGACAATGATGATGTCCAACGCGATGAAGTGGGTATTGTTGATGAGGAGTGGCTCTTTGAAAACTTGGGAAGCGATTGACTGTATTTGGATGATGAACTTTGTGTTGAAGAGGAAGCAGACGGTATTGATGAAAACGATGACGATACTGATGATGGATAAAACGGTATTGCAGATGACTTGCTGTATACGGCAGATGAAGATGGCGACGATGAAGACAAAGATGAAGGGTAATATGTCGATGAGTACAATGATGACGAAGAAGGGTTGATTGACGACGAGGGATATAAATATGACGAGGCCACTGAGGATGATCGAACATAAGAAGAAGAAGCAGTCATCGCCGAAGACAGGGATGACGACACCGATGTCATTTCGCTTGAAATGGACGATGGCACAGCTGACCTCGACGCAATAGATATCTCACTTGATGATGGCAACGTTACCGGATTTGATGATGTCATAGAAGTCGGTACACTTGTCAGCGTCTGCAATGATGATTGCAATGATCCTTGTAAATTGGAGGTGGTGTTCTCCAAATTTTCATCATCACTGCTGCTAGCAGGATCAGTTATTGCGATCCCACTCGTTGGTGTGATTTTGGGGATGGAAGAAAGTGATTGTGGTGTTGTAATTGTTGGAATTGGTAGTGGTGATGGTTCGCTTTGTAACTCGAGAGATGTGGTAGCAGCAGCAGCAGTGGTGGTATTGTTGTCGGTGGAGATGCCAAATAGAGGCAGAGTGTTCTGATCTCTCTTCTTGAGAAGTATGAAAAGCTGCTCCATGTTGACGATCTTGATCCAACTTGATTGGAGATTTGAGCACGAAGTTGTGAGAAATTTTTTCAAATGATTAATAACACTATGACTTGAACAAATAATGTAAATAATGGGTTGTTGAGAAAGACAAATCAATAATGAGCAAAGTGATGTACTATCAAATGCAAATTAATTGATATAGATTAATGGATGTTGGTATTATGTAATGAAATGGTTGATAGCGAAGGGCAGGGAAGGTGGAGGGTATATATCAACTTCTTAATAGTTGGATGCTGTAAGAAACGGCAGATGTAATTTGAAATGAGGTATCTATTGTTGATGTTGATGTTGATGTTGTTTTTGTTGATGTGTCTTACTTCTTTATTGTGTCTGATAAATTTTTCCTTTTTCTTGTGTTTTTTTTTATTCAAGTTTATTTTATTTATAGCACGCACACACTTAGTTGAATAATGTAGCCTGCTATCTTATTTTGATGGTTTTCTGTTTTAGTTTCAGCGAAATCATCGAAAGTTCCAGCTCTTTATTTAATTGTCTTGTGTTGGCTGAGTCACTTCATTCCAATGAGTAATTCAATAGATATTGAAACAGCATATAATTAATAGCCGATCTCTCTATATACGAATCATTCTTTTTATAGATCTAGACTGTTTGTTTATTGTTCCCAAAACGATTCCACACAAAGAGAAAGAAAGTCTAGATCTTTTGGTTTTTTTTATGTCAAAAAATGCACGACAAATCTATCAAACAAAGGTATATTACACAAAGTTATATTATACTGGGGCATTAAACATCATTAT
>JAKTUO010000038.1:0-104808 GCA_030556755.1 Nakazawaea anatomiae | reverse complement strand
TCAATTCCAAGACAACTGCTCCTTGTGTTGGACCAGAAACTTTAGGAATAGACTACTATTGGATGAGTGATATCAGTTTAGGTCAGTACATTGAACATATTTCATTAACAGCTAATGGCGAGTGCCCAGAGGGATGTGGTAATAATCTATTGGATCATTTCAGGTCATACGTTCATGGCAATGGAAAAGTAGACGTTATAGTTGAACCATTTCAAAGTCGAATCGCCGGGCTACAGAACGTCATCTTGATGTGGAGCTACTGTAAGGAGTGCAGACAGTCGACTCCTGTGATTCCGATGAGCGAAAACACTTGGAGATATTCTTTCGGAAAATACCTTGAGTTATCATTTTGGAGTGAGAATGTTAAGTTGATTGGGACCTGTCCACATGATTTCAAACAACACATTAGATATTTTGGGATATATAATTTGGCTGTGAGAATGGAGTATTCTAAGGTGGATACGTTAGAGCTAGTGGTTCCGAAGTTTAAATTACATTGGAAACCTGACATTGATATAAAATTAAAATCTCGGTCACTTGAGAATGTTGAAGCGAAATATAAGGCTTTTTTCGATAGTGTATGGCAGAGATTGATTAGGGTCAAGGTCGACAGTATGACTATTGACAAGATGGAATCTGGACAAAGAAGAATTCAGGAATTGAAGGAGAAAGTGGAACTGGAGACCACAGAAATTGCACAGATGACAAAAAACATCTATAAAAATGTCGAGGTAACGGAGCATCTCCCATTGAACGCTGTAATAAGAAAAGTTCAGGAGCTATCTGTGCAATGGGATCTGGAGTTTCAAGAATTTGAGGTCAATTTCTTGCCTTCTGAGAAGGATATCACAAGAATAACTTCATCACAATTGAGAAAGTTGTTCATGGACAAGGAACCACACGAAAGCAACAAGGAGACAGATGACAATATGACAAAAGGTGAGGTTCTTGACCTTGAGAAGAATCTCACTGAAAATTTGAAAGTGGAAGCTGGTGAAACTGAGGTGGAACATGGCAAAACAGATCGGTCTGTAAGGCCTGTTTTGAGTACTCACGTTTCCAAGCAAGTTGATAGGATGGAGGCAATAATGAGTGATTTAGATCAGCTGGAAAAAGCTGAGTCTCGCCCACAACTAAGCCCGACAAAGCAAAAGTTCATATCATCAAAATTACCACAGAAATCGTTCTCCGACGGCTCATTAGTCCTTCAACAAAGCAACTCATCTAATGCTGTTGTATCTAAACAGCCTGGTTTGGGAACTAGCGAGCTCGAACTTGAATTGCGTAAGGAAAAAACAGATCAGAGATCTCAATCTAATGGAAAGGTGAAGCAATTGACTAGTCTCTTCGACCAGTTGCATTTTGACCAGATTTCAATGGAATTCGAATTGCAAAGAGAGAGAGAAAGGAGAAAGCTGATAGCAAATAGATACCGTGCCATTCCAGTGATTGCATCGAAACCCATTGTGGAAGTGTATAAAAATGTCCACGATGCCGTCGAGGAGGAAGAAGAGGAAGAGGAAGTAGAAGAGCTGTTGGACAATGCATCAAATTCAAAGGGATGTAAGAAAATTTCCACTGCGGAGATTGATGATGCTATTCCAGCTGCCAAGAGTGAAGAAAGGAAAGATGAAGTGGACGATAAAGGGAATGACAATAATATTAAAAGGCAAAGTGGCATGCCACAGATAGAAAGAGCTTCACTTATCAAGACTTTGACGAGTTTCTGGGCAGATAGATCTGCTGCGTTATGGAAACCTTTGGCATATCCTTTGAGTTCTACAGAGCACATATTTGCTGACTCTGATGTGATAGTTAGAGAAGATGAACCAAGTTCTTTGATTGCATTTTGTCTCAGTTCGTCTGATTATACATCAAAATTGAAAATCATGAGAGAGAATACCCCGATGGATGATAACACAGGTGATGGTTCATCGATCAAAGTCGCTCCACTGGTACCAACAAAGAGCGCTTTGGAAAATAATAATGGCGACAGTAACGAGACTGCCACTGTCTTAGAACCCCTGAGAGAGTCTATTTCGCTACTCGAGAAGATCATGTTGAAAAAAACTGCAATTCACTTGAAATATCAGTTCCAAGAAGGGTCATCTTTGTTGTCATGCAAAATTTTTTTCGCTGAACAATTTGACGCTTTTAGGCAGGAGTGTGGTATTGATGAGAATTTTGTGCAAAGTTTGTCGAGGTGTGTCAAATGGGATTCTACTGGAGGCAAGAGTGGGTCTGCATTTTTGAAGACATTGGATGATCGCTTTATCATCAAAGAGTTATCGCATACAGAATTGGATGCATTCGTGAAATTTGCGCCTAGTTATTTTGAATATTTGGCCCAAGCCTTATTCCATGATTTGCCAACAGTTTTGGCGAAAATATTTGGGTTTTATCAGATCCATATCAAAAATCCAATTGATAATAAAAACATCAAAATCGATCTTTTGATCATGGAGAATTTGTTTTATGATCGTAAGACATCAAGAATTTTTGATTTGAAAGGTTCAATGAGAAACAGACACGTGGAACAAACAGGTAAAGCAAATGAGGTACTTTTAGATGGAAATATGGTGGAATATATTTATGAATCCCCATTATTTGTCAAAGAGTATGCCAAAAAATTGCTTCGTACATCTTTATGGAATGACACCTTATTTTTATCGAGGATGAATGTGATGGATTATTCGTTGGTCATTGGTATAGATTCAGAAAATCAAGAGTTGGTGGTTGGTATTATCGATTGCATAAGAACATTTACTTGGGATAAAAAATTGGAAAGTTGGGTGAAAGAAAAAGGTTTGGTTGGTGGTGGTGGTGGTAAAGAGCCTACAGTGGTGACACCTAGACAGTATAAAAACAGATTTAGAGATGCCATGGATAGATATATATTGATGGTTCCAGATTGCTGGAACCAAGGTCCAATCGAATAGATTTTCAAATGGCTTGTATATTTCAATTGTGATATCCAGAGGAATTTGCGTGAAGGGTTAATCGAAAGCCCCACCTCCACTTTTACTCAATTATAGGATTTTAGACAAACACCAAAAATTAATCAAATACGAACACAATCTCTTAATCCCGGTAACGCGCCAACGCTTAAGAATTCTGTCTCTATTAAATTCTAATGAGTTTCTGATTGTTGCCGTTTGTTCAGTTTTATCAGTAATATCCAATTGTCATCAGTTGTTCATCATTCATCATTCATCATCATTCATCGTCATCATCATCTACACCGAAGCCCGAGAACTCCCCCTTTATATATTCATAAAGTCTCCATAATTAACAGCGTTTCCCTGTGTGCCTGCTCCACCACTTGCTCCACCGCTATTGCCATTGCCATTGCCACTCGTACCACTACCTGGTGTACCCGAATTGTTGCCAAACCTTTCATACGCCTTTCCGTTTTCCCCCACAGCCATATCGATATACTCTTCATTACTCGATGTGTTCTTTGAAGAGCCACTACTCATTTGGAACTGAGTGGTGTTGTAAGTATAGTAACCAGTGGCATTGTTACCGAATGAAGTCGGACTGACGCCATCGACGCCGAATCCAAAGGGGTTTGGAAAGGGAGTGGGCATGGTTCTATCACTCAAAAGTTGAGGGTTGGGTAGATGTAGTTGTTGTTGCTGTTGTTGGAATGTTGCTGTGATTGGCTGTGGTTCCGGTTGGGATGTAAGTTCTTGTTGCTGAGATACCAGCAGTGAGAGAGGGTTATCACCCGTCATTGATAAAATTGTTGTAGGGACCAACGTTTGCAACTTATTTTTACTAATGTATTCTTGGGCGCTTGATGGTGAAGCTGATGAAACAAACCTGTTGCTGTTTTTGGGCTTGTTTTTCAGGTTCCTTCGATGATATGGTCTTTTCGGTTTATTAGTATTTTTTTTGATTTCCAGTTCATACTGTTCATACTCTCTGTATTTGGCCAAATATATCTTCAAAGTCTCTGAATAGTTTTCGAAACCTAAAGAGTACATTGCAGATAATATGTCTTCTCCATTTAATGTCTTTCTTTTTTCAATTGAACATTTCTCGGCAGCTTGAGATGTCACGAAGGATATAAATTCACTGACGCACTCCTGTACGGTCTGTTTAGCCTCCTTTGAAAGCTTCCCATGGGGAGGCAATGCATTCCTCATTACTCGCCCAACTAATAAAAAAAATTCTGATTAGTATTTGTCAAAATTGATTGCATTTTTGGCACTGATTTTATCATGTGTTTAGGGAAACTCACCATTCGCTATGGGAAGATATCTATCTTGCTCTTTAAAATCAAATGAAAACAAGTCTGTTGGAGAGTCTCGTTGCTCACCGTCATCACTGTTTGAATCAGACATACTTCAACACCACGAGAAGTAGTTCAAGTAAAGAATAGTCAACAAATCAAATAGGGAACTCTTCGTATTGAGTAATTATCAGTCTTCGAATCACCGTAAAATACGAGCGGATTTTTCTTTTTGATCAAGAGTCTTCTTAATGCTTGTATTGGTCAAGTAGGGAAGCTCGAATTCAGCTTTATTGTGAGATTGGTCTATTTTGGAACTGAACTTTCAGCATACATATATCACACATTGAGAGGAATGAAATTTGCTAATTCATTAAATTCACAAAGTTTCGAGAAATCGAATAAAATCCCGAAGGAAAAAAAATCTCGAAAAAAAAAAATTACGGAAACATCGATCAAGATGAAAAAGATAAAAACTTTTAGTTGAAATTCAGCCATGTTAGTTAGGGGATATTGAAGTGAACTATGTCATTCCTTTTATCAATACAGAGACATATATTGTAGATATATAGAGGTGGGGGGAGTTGAGCCACCTTGTCATTAAACAGGTAATATGTTTCGGATTTCTCGAGTGATATCTTTAACGTTTAATGAAGTCAATGTTTTAAGATCTGAAGATCGGTTGAACCCTCTCAGCTTGTCAAAGAGACCGTTATCGAAAAGATCATTGCAAGATCACGTGGTTTATTTTATTTTTTGTAGTAGATTTCAAGAGGAGTGTATACAGTATCAATAAGTCCCGGTTTGGAATAGTCATGAGAGAAGAGTGAGAAATATAATACAATCTTTTTGTGATTCTATATGTATATGTTACAATTGCATGTTCTCTATTCAGTTCTCTGTGATCATGAGGCTTTCATCTTATTCAAATTTTATTATTATTATCTCTAATTGCCCTCCTGTTTGGCGCCTGTTTTGTATAAAGAAAGCCCCTCAAACAATATAAAAAAACAAAATAGAAAAAGTAAAAGGCACAGCACAAACACAAGTTTGGTACAACATTATTTCCTGAGTCGTTGCAGTGTGAATTAGTAGGATGCGACAAGGGATGAGGGATCAAAAGTCAGACAGACACAAGTGTAGGTAACACGACATATATACAATCTAGTCAGCATCTCTTTATTCATTTGCCACTCTCTCAAGTGAGAGACCTAAAGAATACATACAGATATGAAGAAGGTTTTTGAGTTCGATGAAGCACATCATAATCATGAGAAGAACTCTTAGCTTTTTTAATTCCTTCTTTCAAATGATTGTTACTTTTTGAATTGGCCTAAAAAAGGTGAGAGGAGGAGACTCTCCACCCCCAAAAATATGTAAAAAAAGTAGAAAAAGTCGCGTTTGGACGCGTATCTTCTTCTTGTTGCGCGTGTTTTTTACCTCTTATTTAAGGAAAAGACACCAAAAAAAGGGTGGAAACTAATATCGAATGCAAGGAATAATACAATTGTATGCTCGTTACTACAGTATCGATGACAATTGTGTATATGGACTTCTCGATTACACCTCTTTCTTCAGTGTCCCAATTGGGATATTGTATAATAAATTTGTGTCTCCATACTTCTTCTTTCTTTCTCAGTACTACCGCGTCCTTCTTTTCGTGAAGCATCACCAACTCTGTTGAAAATTACCAAAAAAAAGAAAGGGCCTTGTTCGTAAGTTGAATAAATAAGAATATGAATCCCCATTCTTCTTATTTGATATACTAGAATCTTATGTGTTGCCGTTTCATATATCATTCAATCAAAGCCAGTTATTGTCATCCTCTTCATCATCACTCATTCATTTCATCAAGAACTCCATTAGAAAGGGAAATCTTTTGTTATACATCATCTTTTTCTCATATTCAAAAAGCTTGACAAGACCACAAATTTATCTCACCCACAAATTCCCGTTAGCAATACTGTTCAAATACACACACGCACTCATTCTCTTTTTACTTCCCCGAATTCGACTCATCATCTCATATTACAAGTCAACTTTTTAACATTGTAGTACATTTATATATATATCAAAAAAAGTTTCTCTCTTGTTTGCTTCAAGAGACAACTCAATATAACATTCCCAAATGTGGCCATCCCAGGATTACAAGAAACAAAAGCAGCACCAGCTTCATCGCCTGGAACCAAGCTCAGCAACCACTATATCTCAACTTTCATCCTCGACTCAACCAGTTCCCAAAAAAATGTCGAAATTAGGCCCCCCTCAATACATTAAACCAAGACCATATTCTCCTTTATTGGAGCTTTTGGAGCGTCAGTCAAATCTGGGGCTCATAGCTGAATACGAACAAGATGTATATACCCATTTCGTCACATTGGAACAACTTTCGGTGGTCAATCCAAAAATGATAGATTTACAACCTGAAATTGAATGGTATATGAGACCATATTTGTTGGATTTTTTAATTGAGATGCACACATCTTTCAAATTGAAGCCTCAAACTCTATTTTTGTGTTTGAATGTCATTGACAGGTATTGTTCCAGGAGAATAGTATTCAAGCAACATTATCAATTGATAGGTTGCACTGCAATGTGGATCGCTGCCAAATATGAGGATAAAAAATCGAGAACACCTACATTACGCGAATTGTCCATGATGTGTCGTAACGTTTACGATGAAAACATGTTCAAAGAAATGGAAATGCACATACTATCAACTTTGGAATGGTCATTGGGACACGTCTCCCTAGAAGATTGTTTACAACTATCAATTAAAACAGCAAAGCAGGATTCCGCCCTGTCCACCCCACAAAAACACTCAAAGTCGAATTCAAAATCCATAGAAAATGCAATTATCGCCATCAGCAGATATTTGTGTGAATTGTCCTTGTTTCAAAGATCTTTTCTTCTATACCCAACCTCATTAGTGGCCATTACCGCTCATTTAATAGCATGCTCTCTAATTAATGATACTAGTGCTGTTAATCAGTTGTTGAAAATCAGCGATGATTACGAATACGATAACCAATTTGGAGATATCAAGGGCTCTTTCCGCCATACAAAACAAAGAGAAATGCCAGACTTGGATCTGTTTGCTGGTTATGCTTCTTCAACTTCTTCCGATGAGGAAGATGAAGATGAGGAAATGTTTGACGAAAACTCTGAAAATACTAAACCGACTCCAAGTCTACCTTTTATCAGTGGATTTGTTGGTAGCAAGACTATCATTCAAATCAGACAGCTATCCTTGTTATTTATCAATGCTATCAACAACCCTTCTGAAATCCTAGTGAACAAGTATACTCCATTGGGAGTAATCAACGTTGTTAATGGATTTTTGCAAAAAAATTATCAAGTCTTGCAACAATCCATAATCCTGTTAAACTCAGAGGACTTGATAATAGAAGATTTATCGGCTTCCACGTTCAGCGTGCAGTTAATTCAACTATCTGATCTTTTGCTAGGTTTCTCTTCTACTTCATCATTATCATCATCGCAACAGCAAACTTTTACACAACCACAGCCTGTCAAGACGTCAGCAGCTTATTCCCCTTCACTCCCACCTTTGACACCTTCCTCATCAAGTTCATATTCATCATCGTCGATATTTTCATCTGGTATGAAAACACCAACAGGGGCAACGATCAATCTCAAAGCCTTGAGTTCGAGACAAAATTCAATCAAGTCAGAGTACAATCTGCAACAACAACAACAACAACAACAACAACAATTGTCATCTCATCATCACCATCACCAAGTGCAACAACAACAACAACAACAAGCAAAGAAACTCAATTATCCAAATTCATCACCTGTTGTTGATCTGCCACACTCGTCGTCGCCCTGTGGGGACGTTGCTGGTGACGAATTCTGTGAAACAATTGTGCATCATCAGACACATGAGAAATCGGGCTCATCGTCCACAGTTTGCTATCGCAAATTTGCAAATGATCCAGTGTCGAGCCCTTTATCCCATCATCCACAACATACCACAAACCAAAGCATGATTTACTGATCATTAAGAAAGAGAATAGATGGATGAAATGGTTCGATATGTTACAAGGATAAATACATCTTTCTGTTCTTCTCTTGTTCAGTGCCATTGGCCCCGTCTACCTTTTTTATCAATCAAAAAAATTTTATGAAGTTTATGACACATCCGTTTGGTATCAACAAGTAATCTGAAAGGGGTTTGTATCATGATTTATCATTTCAAAAAAGAAATGACTGATGTCACTGAAGCTTTTAATGAAATCCAATTGAGAACAACATTTGTTTGTTTTAGTGAATTGGTACTGCTATCGATTCAATCTCATATTTTTATTTGTTTTGTTTTTTATTTTTTCACCCAAATCCTCATCATCCTACCACATACTTACTCTTCATCACCAGCTTTTGCTATTATTATACCCTTTGGCTTTTTTTATCACTGTAATTGTTAATTTTTTATTCCAGCTTTACTCTTTATTTTATTCGATATAGATTCCAAACAAACCAATTGATGCATTACCATTAGAGACTGTAGATAAATATGTAAAATCGATCGAATATATGAATGATATCACTACATAAATAGTAAAATATTGCCCAACAATCACACAATAATGACCGATTCTCCAAGAATATTCTCTGTACCGCATATATACATAAAGTCAAAGTTTCGAAATGCTAAGACGAAGATGAGACCTCCTGTTCTTCCAGTGATCTATCGTTAGCTCCACTGTGAAAACCCTCTTGTTTGCTGTCATCGTTGTGACTATCACTCTCCTCGTTGTATTCCACATCATCACTATTGATCGAATTACCATCAAATGAGCTCGCTGTACTTCTTCTATGTCTACTAGAATTTTCATCATACCCAGCAGGTAGCCCCAGATCTATATAAAAGCTTCCCGTGTTGATGGGGCTAACACCATTGACGAATTTGTGGCTCACGCTGAATTTGATTTTTTTCTTCCTCGTCTTATTCAATTTATCAATATCAACAAGACTTCCCGCAGGACTGACCGGTGATGCTGGCGGATTAGGCGACTCTGTTTGTGAGCTACCAACGTCGTGCCAAGTTTCGATATCATCATCCTCGATGTATTCAGTCTCAATGTATGTTTCCCGTGTGGCAACCACGTATACTAACAAACAAGTTATAAAAATGGTGTTGAAAACGGCTAATCGTCTGAAAAATGTTAGCTCAGACGAAATACTACTCATCTTCTTGGAAGACTCAACAAACCAATCTGAATGAGATTTCCTCTGACTGGCAAGTATCGATGCTGTCTCCTGATACAAATCTGTGTACATATTTTTCATTTGTAAAATTTGTGAGTTCATCGATTCGTTAAATGCAGCAACCAACAAATCAAACTTGGTTGTTTGTCTTTTCTCTAATTTTGTGAAAGCATTAGAGAGAAGCTTACTCTGTTCTTCAATGTACAACAACGATAGACTTGCATTGGATTCCAACAACGAAAGACGCTTAACAATATTTTTATAGATAGATTCTTGAGTAGTTGGTTCCTTAGTCTCTATAGGAACAGAAGAAAAAGAGTTTTCAACTTCCTCACACACTTCCCTATCTGACGATTGTAACTCTTCTAAAAACTGATCGAGTCCCAAATGTGGTAAAAAAACCGCACATTCCTCATTTAACGTATTTATTCGATCCAGATCGACCACAGAAGCTTCAAATGTCGAAGAGGTTTTGTTCCCTTCACCAGTTGTCATTTCTTGATTGACAAGCTTCTCTTGAACAGTCGAGTTCTTCTCCATCTCAATATTTATTGACTCTGTATTTTGAAGCAAAACCTCTTTTTTCTTCTGCACCTCTTGCTGTTCTTCCTCATTTTTGAACTCATCAATCATAGTCTGCCCATGGACTCTTATTACAGAGATTGGACAGTAATATTCATTCCCATAATGGGAAAGAATTTCCAATCTTAAATATCGCGCCCAAATGAGAGGATTCTTAACGTTAAAAGTCTGTAGCGCTCTTACATTTTCAGCCTCAAATTCACCCAACACGGTCCATCCATTCACTTGAACTGGAAATCTATCACTGACAGAAAGTCTTATTTTCTTGAACGTTGATGAAAAAAATTCGTAATTGCCAATCAGAACCGTATCCACCAAGATATCCTGACACAACTCAATCGTCACAAACTTGGAAGGTGCGGCACATTCGTTTAAAAGATAAGAGTCCTTGTTCTCATTGAGAATGGACGAAGCTCCCTTAGCCTCTGAATTCGTTTTAACTATGGTTGCCGCACAGTCAAATGACGCATAGTTGAATCGGTCCTTGTAAACCTTTCCACCCTCTTCTTCAGTGTCTATGCCCTTCTCCAGAGAGGAACCTGTGAACATACCTATATCGATCTCCATATCATCGCCCATAGCACCATTCAAATTCTGATTCACCGCCCTCACCGGCATCCTGCCATCTTGTGTCTTCAATTTTTTCGCTGGTGGTAGATCATTTCCCACTTTCTGCTTCTTCCACTCTTCAAAGGACATAAAGCGCGATTCCGGATCGTCTTCCTGGTCGGTTCGATTGGTATTTGCTTCCAGATTTGAAATTGTAGAGTTCAAGGTTGTACTAACACCAGTCTCATCATTATCCAATCCACTGATAGTAACATTCTGTCCCACTTCCACTAAAGACGTTGCTATTGTTGATTCATTGTTTCCCCTAAGTGTATAGTTGGCCATTGATGGTAAGGAGCTGGGTAAAGTTAATGCCAAAAGCACGCTCGATACACTCGTTGTGAGATTTAGATGGGAGGTGGCAGCCGCTTGTTTCACCAATCCAATATGCTGAATTGACAGCGACGACAGTAATGGTGATATTTCTAAATCAGATAACCCAACCATTGAGCTGTCCCGAGTTGTGGTATTTGGATCAACATTCTGCGTTTCCTCTGCCGAGTTGCTGTGATCATTGGACAGTGCTTCGTGCACAATTGATGAAATATAGGGCACCTCGTTTTCGGTGTTCTTATCTTCCTCAAATGTCTGTTGTACCATCATTGTGCTCGTTGTGAGTGCTTGATCTTGCACTGTGGAAATAGGCGGCACTTGAAACTCATCACTGGTGTGACTCTTAAATTGTGGAGTCCGCGTAGGTATCACTGTGTTAACTTCTGTGGTTTCCTCGCAAAGAACATTGCTCACGAGCAATACGTAAACAAAACGTTTAAAAATAGAGTTATTAATTCGGACTCGCATATATATATATACATATATTTCAGTCCAACACCAGTTCGTTTTAGATTAAAAAGTTATCAATTATGATTAGCTTGCCCTGATCTACATCTACTTAAGCACTGCTTTTTCTGTTCGATAAACAATTTTTTGACTTCCCAATTCGGAATATTTTACAATTATAATACAATATAGTACACAGTTTCAATTTTTGTTTTTGTCAAAACTTATCTTCAATTTGATCTTTGGACGCATTACTGGAGTTGACTCCCGGACAGGCTCATTTCCGATTGTTTTCATCTCTGATTCTCTGGAAATAGTATCCAGTGCAGTTGATGATTTTTCACTCCAACTGTGAGTCTGAGTCACGCCATTCTTCTTATCTTCGATTATACTTGTCAGAGATCCTTCCGTGACAGCAGTCCGCGAACGTAACATTCCATTTCCCGACAATGATTTCAGTTTCAACAGATTGAGTGTGATTTTTATTTGCAAAGATGGGATTCTGGCATCTATGTCCTTGTTCATGATAATAACTGAGTCTTTGCTTTCATCCGAACTCTTTATAAACGGATCTGTCGATAACAACAATCGAACATTTGCTTTCGATGAGATTTTCACATAGCGCAACGGCAAATACAGAGCTGATCTTCTTATTTCAACACGCCCTGTAGGTAAAGACTGCAGTTTTGAGTGAATTTTTAGCTTTTCGATGCTTGCAGTTGAATTGAACTTGAATGAGACCATCTTTGAAGTGAATCTTTTCGAAGGGGCAACCAGCAGCTCATTTTTCAATGCAACTTGTGACGTTTTTGACAGGATTTGCGGCTTCAAATCTTCATCTAGAACGATAGGGGAGTCAATTGTATTCCCCACGACAAAAGGTTTTGACAACTTTATCTTAGACGTTGGAATCAATATTGGCGCATTCTCCAATTTGAGATTACTGAGTTTCTTGACCTTCTTCTTACCGATGAAGTTTGGAAGTTGAATTTTCAATCTTCCCTTCCTCTGGAGGACTATTTCAAAAATCTTTGATTGGGAATCTGACTCAGAAATATCTAGCTTTCCAATCTTAGCAACGATTTTTCTCTCATTTGGTTTATCTACAGTAACAATGAATGAGTTTCTGACTTCGTACAACACATCGCACACATCGAAAAGGTTACGCTTGGAATGGATTGAGAGCAAGTTCGAATGAAGTGCCTCCCAAATCTCCTTCTTTAGGCCCTTACCAAAGGCATAGTCTCTCCTCAAGATCTCGATTGCACCTGATATCGTGGCTCTAGCAAAGGCATCTCTTCTTGAGTTCATTTGCAACTTATTAGATCCATCTTCTATGAACACAATACCAGAACTCTTTTCACCAACAGCAGTTGCGGCTCGTTGACCCAAACTTGTTTCTTTTGAGAAATAAGCCTCATCAAATTCTGGGTCATCAATGATGGATGGAGTTCCATGAATTGCCGCTATTGCGATCAATCTCAATACCAGTTTAGACAAATGCAGCTTTAATCTTGGTGAATCATCTAGTTTAGCCACGGTAAAGTAATAATGCAACAACTCTGAATTCTTCAAGCCACCCAAGGCGAGCAATCCTTCAAATGCGACCAATCTTAGTTCATTGTTCACTGTTGGTGATGTATACGACAATAATTCCGTGATGGAGATATCATCGAGGCCTGATCTTGTGGCCATGATTTTTTGTCTTACTATTTCCCTCGTGATGATTTGGTCATGAGAAGGTATAAATTCATCTAATTTCAAAATTCTCTTCAACTCTGTTGCAACATCATCCATGAATTTTGTGTATTCTATATTTTCCGACTGACTCGCTAAAAAACCACCAGAGTTGCAGATCGAAGCAAATAACGCTTCTATGATGTTGGTAACATAAAAGCAATCATCATACTTGTTGCTCAAGTTGTCATTGAATTTTAATAAGTTGAGAAGAATTTGGCGAACTTCAAAAGGTACAACACCGTTGGACGTGCGTATCGATGACAACGCTTTAGGGATAATTTTCAAAATGAATAACTCACCAGCATTATCGAAGTTGTTTGGTAACGGCAAGTAATGGACCGGGTTGACAGCAGCTGAAATATCGTATTTAGTTTTGTAGCAAAACAAATCCCGATAGCATTTTAACAAGTGTCTCAATCCAATAAATGACAATTCTTCTTTCGCAAGCTTTGCCAATCCAATTGCAGCTTCAACTCTGACTCCATAAAAATACCTTTTGTCCATCAATGTTCTTACCATAATTGATGAATACAAAGCATTGGGTTTCAAAGCGTTGCTGAAATATCTTACACTCTCGATCTGTGCTTCAATATCACGATCATATTGCAATTGAGAGTGATACATGTAGTCAGGCTGATTCAAGTGCACTTTGCAAATCCACTCAAAATCCGCATCGACTCGTATCCACTCGAAGGACTCATTATTTTGATTCTCTTCATCTTCTTTTGTCCAGTCCTGCAAATTCCATTCTCGAATTTCTGTAGGCGATTGGAGCACATCGCCAAAACAATTAGACCTGATTTCTTCTTGATTATCCTTCGCGGTTTTTGCATCCTCAATATCTTCCTCAATCAGCGCATCGATTTGTTTTCTTCTACCTCTCTTCATGCGCCTATATTTGGTGTTATATGGAATATCCAATTTAGATACACCATCTTTCAACTCAACAATGTGCTCATATGGGGTACTGTCTGCTTCATGCACTCTGATGGTCATGGGACCCTGAAAGATAGATGGAACGTTGAAATCGGAGTCTTCATTCTCTATGAAATTCACACTGTCGTTGATGAAATTGTCATCTGCATGTCTAGACTCGGATGATAGACCCGAGCTCAACATACCATCGTCATTCCTGTTGTTCAACTCTTGCACTTGAACTTGTCTCACAGTCAATTCAATCATCATTCGCTTTTTATTAAACCTTTGGGAAAATCTAAGCACCGGAGTGCCCGAAGAATAAACCCAATTTTTGAAAAAGTTGTCCAATTTGCTGTGATTTACTTTTTCACATACATGTTTGAAATGATACGTTGACAAGCAGTTACCATTGAACAAATCACTGGACATTGCCTGAAGGAACAATTTAGGAATTACTCTCGATAGCCCAAATGACTTGTCAGTTTTAGTCATTCTGTGATCAAGAATTATCATCACTAAGGAAGATTTAAGCTTCATGAATTGGAAATCTGTATCATCGTTGATGGGGAATCTGAAAAACTGATTTGCTAATGGCCTTTTTCGTATATCTTGTTCACAGACTAAATCTGATTTTATTTTATTTCGGTACTTGAATTCATTTAGACCGAATATGGTTTTGGAAAATTGAGAAGCCATAAACTCGGCAATTCCTAATACGCACCAAATATCGTTATGAGTTTTTGGTACGACATTGATTCCAGACCATTGCTCAGCCAAGATGGTAGCCAAAGTTTGAGTGCTAGTCAACATCGGCTCCACCTTATCTGCTGAATATAGGATTTTATCGCTAACTATAGAAAGTCCAGCAAAACCACAAGATGTCGAGGGAAATTCTTTTAAAAACACCACTGCGTAACTGTTGAAAGGGAATGAACCGAATTCTTTGGAATAAAAATCCATTGCTTTGAAAAGAAACATGCATGTGTTGATGACATCATCCTTTCTATTTGGTAAGTAATATAAATTTGCCGGGACATTAGTGAAACTTGAAGGAGTGTCCGTCTTTTCCATCTCTTGTTCCTTTACCTCGTCGTTGAAGCCAATCATTGGTATTTTCTCAAAAGGTCCGGCAGCAAAACCAACGTGTTGTGGAGCAATTGGGTTATAAAGCTGGAAACTGACTATTTTTTTGCTGAAGTCAGTGGTGTGAGGAATTTCAGCATAATTTAACAATTCGGGAGAGACCACCACAATTTCTCTTTTTAGGTCAACCGATGATTCGTCATCCTCAGAGTAGTCGCCGTTTTCTTCCCTTTGTTTCTTTTTCATTGCCATATCAGCTGCCTTGGTGCCGATGATTTTACTATCACCAATATCTCCTATTGTCTTTGGTACGCTGATATTGATATCCCAAGTGTTTTTCTCATAATAGTTATCGACACAAGGAACCCAACAGCTAGCAGAAAAGTTCAAGTCATTGTTGCAAGTGTAGCAGAACCATTCCTCCTTAGGAACCTTGGTGATCAACCCACCATTAAATAATATACCATTTTTTGGGCTCCTCACAGAGTATCTTATTTTTATATGTACTGGGGTATATACTTGTTCCTGGTTATTCAAGGTGTTCATCGATGAAAATGGTGTATTGTGACTAGATCTAACAGGTGAAAAGTGAGAGCTAGAGTTGTTTTGTGGTTTCAATCGCACTCCTTCGGGAAAATCAATTGTCAATTCTTCTGTGTTTGTTAAAAGCAAAGGTGTGTATGGGTGATGATAATTCTGTTGCACTTGTTGCGGGTCTGTGTTTATATTAAGTTCATCCAAATGATTGGTATTGCCATACGTTGGGTGAAACTTTCCCTTATAAAGATGGTGCTGATGAATATCAAAATTTTTAGAAGTCAAATCATAATGAGAGTTAAATTTGAAATCCCCATTGAAACTGTTCTTTGGTGTCAAATCATCAAGATAGTAATTCTCAGGGTCGTTCAAAAATTCATCATTCATGTTGAAGTCCTTATATTGAAAATTGGCCCTCTTATTGTTAACAAAAACTTCACTTATTTGTATGTTTCTGGAATCTAATTTGACTTGTCGCAAACTTTGTTCTAAAGGTGACACAGTGATCTCAGTTTCGCCGGTAATGATCTGGTTCGCCAAGTCAATATCAATTGAGACTTTTTGATGCGCCACCTTGAAGGCCTGCCTCGTCGCTACCTCTCCCGTCGCACTAGCTTTATGTCGCCTGGCACCAGATGGCGTTTGTATATTATGCAGCGAAGGATGATCATAAGGAACTGTGGGTGGCATGATCGAGATCAGACGAGCGCGCCAAGCTTAAATGTCAACCTGATGAATAAATAGCAAATCTGGTAATGTGAATATGAGCAAATCAAGCCAGGCGCTTTCTCAGTGTATGAATAATCAGTCTGTTTTGATGTCCGATACAAATGTATATATTTGACCAGATATTTCTTACTCTCAGTTGCAAAAAACAAAAAAAAGACTATTTTCCTGGCGTCAAATCACGACCTTTTTTGACAGTAACAAGACAGAAAGAACACTTATGAGACTTTAAAAAAGCAAAAAGGTTTACCATTGTATTCATCGCTACCCAGAGATTGTGTTTTAATATACTTAGGAACTACGGGTTTGAAAAGAAAGGATCTGTTTGGTTATTCAACGATAGTTGCAAAGTTAATTTTTTTTTTCTTTGATTTTTGTGTCTTATTTTTCTTTTCATCGGAAAAGGAAACACAAGGAGTGAAAGAAAGAAGTAGCCAACACTAAACATCTTTTCAAATACACATCAACAACGCTTGAATTAGTTCAACGTTTATATCTTTGAGATACGACATTCTTTTACGCAAGCTACTTTTATCTTAGAGAGAATCCGAGAAACTCTAGTGGTTTATGATTGAAGCTTCTATTTTTATTTTTCGTCTTTGAAGTTGTTATCATCGTCATTGATCTTCCACTCTCTGCTGCTAAAAAGGATCGGGATTCCGTACTGAAAGATGGACCAATCTTCAGGCAATGCACTTCTTTTGAGATTCATCAACTCCTCACATTTCAATGTATATTATTCCTTGAGCTATTTGGTGAGATATGCGGATAACATTGGTATACAGCATTTCATCTGTAGCAAATTGTCTAAAAATTACGCACTTGACGAATTGAAGTTCTTTATCCCTCAGTTCATCCAGTTGCTATTAACAATTGAGACAGAATCTATGGCTTTGGAAGAGTTGTTGAAAGAATTATGTTCAAGAGATGTACATTTTAGTATCTTGACATTTTGGCATTTACAGGCTAATATTCAAGAGTTAAGTAAAGACCTGGGCAGCTTAAGCTTTCAAATATGCAAAAGATTACTCAATGACTTACAGTATCAGCTATTTAATATTCAAACATATGGGACATCCAGCAGTGGTGCATCTGGTGTTGTTAAAGCCCGTGCACCATCACTGTTCAGAGAGAATGTGGCACCTTCGATCATTTTGGCATCAGCTATCGCTGCCTCAATTGGTCTACCTCAAGTGAATCGACACATAGCTCCCATAGTGAAGACGCAGGGAAAGCAATCCAAAACTTTCGTCTTTGAGGTGGTTAAGGGTTTACAAAGACAACTTAATAGAAATCTTACTTTGAAAAACACGAGAAAAAATGCAATAATGAATAAAATCGTCAAAAGTGAGGATGACTATTCATCTGACGAAGAGGAGGTTTCTCCGAATCATAAAAAGGATACCAGTTTCAATAATGACAAAGCGCCTTCAAATTCGACAAAAGATCTTGATTTCGACTTGATTGACAAGTATGCGGAAGAACGTTTGCCACATTTGAAAAAATCATTGTCAAGTAATAGCTTGATAAAGACACGTGCGAAGAGGTCTGACTCTCTAAATGATGTACATCAGTTGAAAAAGGCGTCTTTAGATGATGTGGGGTCATCGATGCCTAATTTATCGATAAGCAACTCCTCAACTTTTTCGAGTCTAACAATTGACTCAAACTTGTCACCCGCAATTTCAAAAGAGAGATATAGCAGTGATATTGAGAGTCTTTACGAACCGTCTGTGACCCCGAAAAGAAAACTTTCGCTACAACAGTCTGTATCAACGTTGACAATGCCACAGAAGATCAAGTTATTAAAATCGAATTATTTCAAATGTGAGACACAATTCGCGATTGCGCTTCAGAACATATCAATCAAGTTATCTCTGGTTCCAAAAGAAGCAAGGTTGTCTTCATTGCGTGCAGAACTATCAATATTAAATGCAGATTTACCATGTGAGACCGATATACCTATGTTACTTCCATCGAATATCAAGGGAAAACTACATAAAGTTGTCAGAATTCCCCCTAATGAGTCTGCAGTTTTGAACTCTGCTGAAAGGGTACCATATTTGTTGTTGATTGAGTTTTTGAGTGACGAAATGGATTTCGATCCTTCATCTCCCGAGAATGAAAGGTTGATTAAAGAGATCACCCGCTCGAACGAACAGCATGATGGCAACAAATTTGCATCTTCAACAGCGGCACCAGTTGAGGCAGTAAGAGAGCGCAAGTATGTTTTTGACTTGGCTGGCGCTATGCATACAAATTCTCAAACCGATGTCAGAAGCTCTAGTTCTTCATTCATTCCAAAGGCTCTTCTGGAAGAGTCGAAACTAGCAAATGAGACTGACATCACCGATTTCTCTCTAGTCAAATTGTCTAACAAAAATGAGAATGAGGTTTTGAGAGCCAAGAATTTCATAAATCATGCTAGTGATGTGCCTCTCATTCCACAAGATGAAATAGTAACAGCCTTAAGTGGTGAGGATGAAGAAACGACATCAGCAGGTAGAAACATGGATTTGAGTTTCCTGTCACATTATAAGATTGGTGAAACAGACTCCTCAAACAGCAAATTGGTAACTCAAATGAGAATCGCTGCCGTGATGTTGACACAGCTAGACTCCTCCACTAATCATTTACCTCAAGCTCAAACCGCTGCAATCAAGGCCCGTCTTATCGCTTCAATGCAAGCATTACAAGATAATTTTGGATCAGTCAAGGATTTAGAGGATATTCATGGTGCTGCCGGTGAACGTAAATTGGAAAATGATTTAAAGATGGGAGGTGTCAAATCTGATTTGAACAATCAGTCGAACTACTATCTTGGTGAAGATTGGGCCACAAAGAAGGAAAGAATAAGGAAGGAAAGTATATATGGGCATCTAGAGAATTGGGATTTGTGCTCGGTTATCGCTAAAACTGGGGATGATCTTACTCAAGAGGCTTTTGCTTGCCAATTGATCCACGCGATGTCACAGATATGGTCGAGAAATAAAACTGGGGTTTGGGTCAAGAAGATGAGGATCTTGGTTACTTCATCTAATACTGGTCTAGTGGAAACTATCACCAATGCCTTATCGGTTCATTCGATCAAAAAAGCTTTGACTCAGTATCAAATCGAGAATAACGAGAATTCGAAAGGAAATATTGCCACTTTGAAAGATCACTTCACAAAAACGTTTGGTGATCCGGAATCTGCAAGATACAAAAGGGCTCAGGATAACTTTACCATGTCCTTAGCATCATATTCCATCATATGTTACATCTTGCAGATCAAAGATAGACATAACGGTAATATCATGTTGGACAACGAAGGGCATATCATTCATATCGATTTTGGGTTCTTGCTATCGAACTCTCCCGGTTCTGTTGGGTTTGAGGCAGCTCCATTTAAGTTGACATTAGAGTACTTGGAAATCTTAGGAGGTCCTGAATCCTATTTTTACAAAAAGTTTGTCAGCTTGATGAAAGAGGGTTTTAGATGTATCCGGAAAAATGCTGAGAACTTGGTCACGATGGTGGAATTGATGCAAAAAGATTCAAGCTTGCCTTGTTTCAAAAAAGGAGAGAATACAAGTGTTCAGCTAAGACAGCGTTTGCAATTACATTTGAGTGATGACGACTGTGATCAATTTGTCGAGAATTTCTTGATCGGAAAAAGTGCCGGAAGCATATACACCAGATTGTACGATCAGTATCAATTGTTGACTCAAGGTATATATAGTTAAGCGGTTTCATTTAGGGTGTTCACATAAACTATCAAGAGCATTAGATTAAATTATTCAATATACACATAAAAAAATGTAAAGCGGCAGGGGCAGTAGTAATTGAGCTCACTAATTGAGCTCTCTTTTCCGCGATGATTTGTCAGTGGGTGCTGACCAGTCACAACCTTTTCAAGGAATCAAATCTTTTTTTTAATTCATCGAAATCATCATCGAATGTCTTTTTCTTGACATAAGTGGTGGTACTTTTTGCTTTTTTCTTGGTGACATGGACACCATCTGGCACTTTTACCTCGGGATGTAAATCTTCCAACGTTTTCTTTGGAGGTATAACTTTGATCGGTTTCTCGTTATCTGAGTCAGCTACTGAAGAAGATAATCTTCTTTCAAATTCTGGCATTGATTCATCTTGCTCTTCCTCGATCAAATCGCTGTTATCCTGTATTTCAATGCCTGGATCAGTCTCTTCTCCAGAGTCGTCTTCAAATTTCTGTTCTTCTGATTCCGATTCCTCGTCACTAGGAACCAAACCTTTGTAAGGAACACCATAGGCCCTTGCAATCTCTGTAAGATACAGATCCACCAAAATATTCCCAGGAGGCTTCAATGAACAACGCTTCACTATCTTGGGTGGAATCACGTCATCTTTGTTTTCAAGCGCTTCTTGTGCAAATTCTTTTCCAAACTTTATAAGAAATAAATCCTTCAAATCTTTTATTTCCTTGACTTCCCCAGTTTTGAAAGCAGTATAGATTATTACCTTCACAGCTTCTTCGAGACCCGGATCACATCTCGTGTGTTCGGGTCCTAATAATCCTATCCTTGCTGATAACAATTCACAATAGAGTTCCAAAAATTCGAACAATTCCGTATAATTATCCTCAGCAATTATGTTTTCTACCTTGATCTTTGCACTTTCTTCCTTCCCTTGTAGCAAAAGGTCTGCTACAACTCTTCTTTGTTGTTTAGATATAGCGGCCTTCTTTTGTTGAATGAATCTCAAACGACTAATAGCCATCTTGAGATAGGATTTTATACGAGACTATAAGCTTGTTTAGTATATATACTTGAAAACTTTGAAAAACATTAACCGTTTACTCACTTGTATGCTGATTGTTGGTGCCATTTTGTTCCTTGCTTGTGTACAATTCTTATACAGTTCTTCGATCAAACAAATTTTATGTGAACTGATAACAAAATAGCCGGACAAAAAATTGCTATCTTTTTTTCTTCCATTCTCACCACTTATATTATAAATTTTACGCTGGAAAACTATAAGAAGATAGCCCTCTAAAGAGAATAGAGCCACCAAAAAAAGGTCAAAAGAGACAAGAATGAAGTGGAAGGTCTAAAGATATGAATGTAGCAAACGCGTTTATAACTACACAACAAACCCTTTGTACCATTAACTGTGATCAAAAAACTCCATTTCCCAAAATCTCAAATATCCATCAACTTGACATTTTGACCAGATCCGTACACGTGCAATATTAAATACAAATTATAGTTCGCCTCAGCCTCCAAGAAATCAATCTTTCTATCCAACACTTTGTGGTATTGATCCACGGCTAAACTAACCAAGCCTAACATATGAAACGCTCTTCCCAAATTGTAATCCACTTCTTGCAAATCTCGCTCCGTACACCTACTGTCAGCAGCGCTCATATCGGAGTACTTCATGAGATAGGTCATGCCTTGTAGCATCTCTAAGTTCCTGTTATTTATCAATCTATTCATAGCTCTGTGCAAATGTCCAATACCCATACAAAAATATAGTTTGGACGCATTTTTCCAACCATCGTCCACCAATTTGTACACATAAGCTAGATGAGAGATGTAGCTTTTTGTCAAAAGCAAGAGCCCTGCATAAACATAATTGAGTAGCGGATGTTCATGTGACGTATCAATTTCGGAAACATAGATATTAGCTTGTCCTCCTATTTTGGTATTATGCCTTAAAGAATCGAACGCTTTGATCTGTCTCAAAAAAAACTTTTGGTGAGCGCTATGATTCTCCTCTTTCAACTCGTTTCTTCCTTGATGTATCAAAAGAAACAATTCAATGGCTGCTGAAGAAAATTGGCGTTGAAGCAAACAATTTCTGGTATAGTGTGCCAACTTCTCTGTATCATAAAATTGAGCAGCTAAAGAAGTACCTACCAACACCAAAATCTTTTCGTTTTCTTCCCCGCCGAAGCATGTCGCATTTTCACAAGCTTGTAAAACGAGAAATGCGTTCTCATTGCTTTGACTGGCCAAAACCAAGGAGTATTCGAGTAGCAAATCCAACCACTCTTGAAATGTTTTTCCTCTGAAAGCATTTATATCTTCTACCACTTTCCCGTACATTCTTCTATCCAAATCGTTCTGCTCCCTCACTCTGGTAATTCTTGCCAATCTTCTCGTTATGTTTGGTTCAGAGATTCTGTCCTCCGCAATGATCTTTTTCAAAGGCTCACATTTCTCACCAATAAAAAGCCCCCTCACAGGTAAGAGCAATTCAATGAGGCTGGAAGCAATATCAAGCCACGTGTCAATGGAGAATTGGTCTCCATTTTTCAGTCTTGGTAGAAGCCTTTCAGCTCGTTGGAAACTTTCTAAGACAAAACTGTTGAGCAGCTGGTCCTTTTGATACCACTCTTGATCAGTAAGCTTGGCAAGACGTCGCTTAGGCTGTACCCGTGGCTTATTTTCAATCAAAGCAATATTAGACTCATTTGACATCTGCACATCTCCTTCATCGTCAACAGGTGGAGAAGGCTCGTCAGTGCTGGCTTTGTCCTTCAAAGCATAAATTCTTTCCACGATATCATCCACATAATCTTGCTCACCAAGGGCAATTCCAATTTCCACCAAACTTGTGAGCACATCAACATTTTCTGGCTCAAAATCAAGACACGCTTCGTATGCCTCCTTCGCCTGTGTGTAATGATGCGCGTTCAACAAACACTTGCTTATTGAAAATATAAGCTCACTATTATTATAGTCCTCAACATGCGACAATGACGAGAAAAATTTGAGAGCTTCTGTGTACATCATTTTATCTTCCAAAGCCTTCCCTACATCATAAAACAAGTCTGCATTAGCATCAGTGTCACTATTCAACAAGAACTCAAAGTTTATAAGCGCTTCACTAGTTGATCCTGAATTGAGCCTAAAAAGCCCCAATTGTACTCTTATATCGATCGGAAGTTCATGGCTCATATTCTGTTCGGAAGCTGGTAATGCATTAAACTTGGTGTTCTCAAACCTTCTCTCGTCAAACTCGGAGTCGTCTGGGTAATCATTCCAAAAATCCTGAGATTCCCTACCTTGGATCCATCGCGAAACGACCTTGATCAATGAAACGCCATTGGCCCAAGCAGTTTGTTTAGCATACAATTCAGTCAATATATTCAACTCAGACCATCCAAAGGTAACTGTATTTAAAGTCACGTTTGGGTTCTGGTGGTAGGCTCTTCTAAATTTCACGTTCTCCTGAAATATTGCGAAGTAAATCTCCACTGCTTCACTGATTCTATTCTGGTTCACGTAAACAACAATCATTTCTTTTAGTATATTTTCGTTGGTGGGATCAAGTTTGAAAAGTTTTTGAAACGAAGTCGCTGCCTTAGTGAATTGCTCTGTTTCTCTAAACAATATGGCTCTTTTGAAAATGGCTTGAAGGTTCTTTGATTTGCCAGATTGTACTGCTCTCGTATAACAATACATGGCCTGCCTTACATGCCCCAACTCATAAGATAAATCGCCTACTGTTGTCCAAAATTCAGAATCCCAAGGATGCAAATGAGCGGCTAATATCCAAAAATTACAACACTTTGTCAACTTTCCCTGAGAGCGGTAAATTTCACCTATCGTCTTGTACGCTGAAAAATTCTTTGGATCCACTTTGACAACTTCAAGATAAGATTCGAGAGCTACTTGGAAGTCCCCACGAACAAAGGCCTCGTTAGCTGTGCTGAGAAGTATCCGCAGCTCAATTGACACTTTGTCAGCTCTATATCTCAGTCGCAGGGCACCACCCCGTTTCCTTCTGGTGTTCATGTTGCTCAGCTCCTTGAGAATATTTCTAAATTCAAAATCATTTACTACATCTTCATCCTCATTAGGATCATAGTCAGAATCAGAGTCATCGAAATCAAATGCATCTTCCTCCTCGTCATTTGAAAACTCGCCTTTATCCATTTGTTGAGCAGGGGGCTCTTCAGAAACTATCAAGTGATCATCGATAACGTCGTCTTGATTTGAAAAGTGATAAGTCTCTTCTTCATCTTCATCTTCATCAATCAATCCCTTCAATTCGTGAATGTCGACTTCGACTTCGAACTCATCATCCGATTCCGAAGAATGTTGAGCTCCCTCGGACATTTTGGTATTTCAGTTGGCTGTTGTAATCACCCTCGGGTACTTCAACTGTTTGTTTACTTAACAAAAATAAATATTCACACGAAAATAAATTGTGTCAATTTTTTATTATTTTAAGCAAAGTAAATCAGTGGCAACAAAGGGTCAGACAACGGTTATGGTAAGTAACATCGTGAATATTTATGCACAGGCTCATGTTGCGGTCAATACTAACATCTTTTCTAGTTTTCTGGATTTACAAATCAATTCATGCTACCTCGCAAGTTCGAGGGCTGGTTCAGATGCTATCCTATTGCTCTGATGCCAGACTCCACGAGAAAAGATGATGCCAACTTTGGGGGCAAAATTTTTTTACCACCTTCAGCATTGGAACAACTATCTCGTTTGGAAGTCAGCTATCCTATGCTCTTTATTTTGGAGAACGAAACGACTGAATCTAAGACTCATTGTGGAGTGTTGGAATTCACCAGTGAAGAAGGTAGAGCTTATATACCCCAGTGGATGTTTGGTACATTAGGACTACAAGTGGGAGGATTGATCAAGATAACTAATACAAGTTTAGCTTTGGGAAGTCAGATAAAACTTCAACCCCAGTCTGAAGACTTTCTTGAGATATCGGACCCAAGAGCTGTCCTAGAAAATGCCTTAAGAAATTTTTCAGCTTTAACCTTGAACGATGAAATCGATATAAGATATAACGGCCATATATTCTGCTTAAAAGTAACTGAATGTAAGCCGAAAGATGCTATCTGTGTCGTTGAAACAGATTTAATCACCGACTTCGAGGCACCTCCTGGTTATGATGAGAAAATGGAAAAGTTGAAACAGGAAAGGCTAGCAGAGCAGTTAAAAAGAAGCAAAGAATTAGATGTTACGAAAGCACCAGCACCCTCAACTTTTATTGGAGGAATTGGTGAAAGACTTGACTATGAGAACACTCTCAGGAATAGTGGGGCGTCATCGAATGCGTGGACCGGGGATGGCTTTAAACTTTCAGGCCGCAAAGCTACCAAATCCGAAAAGGATCCAAATTTGGACGAGGTGAAAAAACTCTCTTTAGATGGTGAGCCTGCTGCTTTAGTGGTGGATGAAAACACTCTTTTTTACGGATTTCCGTACATTCCACCTATTAGTGAGGCTAATGAAGATGGCTCAATGGATGATACAAAGGTTTTTCAAGGAGAGGGGCAATCCTTGAGAAGTAACAGAAAAAGAAAGAAATAGCTTACTTTTGGTTCTACTGAACTAATCAACTGATGAGACGACTGAGGTAAAATATTTTTCAGCGTAGAATTAATTAATTAGCTATCACAACTGGCAATTTGGTACTAACCTGATATTTGCTACATCGGTTTAGTTGCCAAGAAAGCATACAAGATCAGTACGAATGAGTATGAGATAAGAAGAGAAGCAAACATCAGGAGCAATGGTTTAATGAAGTGCCCTTTTCTTTGTAAATGTGAGATTGAATATCCCAATGGCTATTTTTTCAATGTTACCATTTCTCATTTCTGGTTTGTGCCCAAATACAAGTTGCTGTCTTGTATAAGCAATAAACGGCTAATGAAAAAGCATTTTAACTATATATAACAACTGACTGTTGGTAGTAAATTATCTTGTTCAAAGCGTTCATTCAGTTGCCTAAGTGATGCTAATCTAGGACCAAGCTCTTAATCGCGACACCGGAGGGGACTGGAGATAGAAATCGCTCAACTCACTGGCATTGATGGCAAACGGTGAATTCTTGAAATTATGGTGAGTGCTTTCCGCGATGATCAAATGTCTATCACAAGTGATTCCATCATCTGTAAAATGCCGTTCTTGTCTTGAAAGAGCTCTTGTAAACGAAACCAATCAGTAACTTAAAGCATACACTCGAGCTTCACACACAAACTATCACAGTTCTATTTTATAACTATAGGAGACAATGCCCACCAAAGCGGTACCCACCCAAATGATCAGTGAGAACAATTATCATCAAACATTATATTTTTATTTGTATAAAGCTAATTTCATTCGACTATATATGGTCCTAACAAAGTAGACCTCTAAGGGAGTGGCTCACATTTGCAGTAGGAGACTTAAGGAGGATCGCTGAAATGTAAATATGCTGAACAAATTTCGTTTCTTAAACTATAAAGTGGGATCATCATTATGCACGTTCTCCAAGTAGTTGTTGGAATAAATCAAGTAAACCAAAACCTTTATATAATGGGTTATGGAATTTCTACACATTTATCTTTATTTGTCTTTACCTTTACTTGTCTTCAAATAAGGTAAGGGGGGGACAACTAATATTAAGTTAGAAAAACACTTTAATAGTTCTGTGAATATGAAATTATTCACCTCCCAATGGTAAAAAACCTTTTTACTTGATTTAAATAATAGGAAATACGGCATTGTGAGGAGTTGGTTCTGTCAATAAAGGATATGATGTGGGTCTTTATTAGGTTTATGATTGTTTGAGCATGGGTATCGGTGATAAGAGAGTGTCAATTGAGGAAGTACTAGTTCGATCAACATTGGAATCTCCATAAGCATTGATGCATTGACACTGGTCAATAATTGTCGTGATCCCTGATAAATGCATCTCAACATTTAACATTGCCGCGGACTTATTTATTGAAGCAGATTAAGTGTTTATTTTTCAATTACTTGTTAAGAAAGTCATTTTATGTGTTAAAAATAGCCATTTAAAATAATTACCGCCTATATGATTGACCAATGAAGGTAATTGGTCGGCATGTTTGGTACCAATTACTCATTTGCCACCCAAGACGAATGATATAAAAGGGGGGTTTCTGAACTCAAATTAAATAGTTTTATTTTATTTTATACAGGACAATTTTATACGATGTTTCAAATTATTCCACACTCCGACCTGTAACCTATTTTAATTACATCTAACCTTATTATCAAGGTCAGCTCAACTCAAAATCGGATTAACTGATTCATTTAACAGTCATCTTTTCCCTCATAATACTATTTGTTTTCTTTTGGAGCTGCTGAAGACTTTAAAAATTCATATATTTAGATTGATTGATTATGAAATCTATTAACTGCACTATATAACTAGCCCTAAATAAATTGAAGAAGCGTTAATGTCTCAGTTCATGTAATGAGACAAACAGCCCCTGCCTTCCTAATTGGTACTTTTAGAAAGTCTTAATTACCTTTTCGTCGAACATTCCAAGAAAAAGCGGGTTTAGCTCAGTTGGGAGAGCGTTAGACTGAAGTCGTTTATCACGGTTCTGTAATCTAAAGGTCCTTTGTTCGATCCAGAGAACTCGCATTTCTTTTTTTTTGACTTTTTTAGGAAAAGTCTTTTGCTCCTTGAAAGGTATGGATATAATGTACTTTAAACAACAGAACAGCAGATCCTATTTTTGCTAATGGTGACTTTTGAATGTGCAATTCTCCATGCTTTTTTTTTTGTATCAAAGCGCCTTTCCATCAAATTTGAGTCAGAGTTTGTCTGGAGCCGATTGCAAAATTGCAATCTCAGCGACATAATAGAAACTTTATCTACAGAAAATTAATCAAAGTAAATAAAGGCCATTACAGCATCTTGAAAATTAAACTAAAACACGGCAAACGGATATAAAAAAGGCTATAAATTCGTGTAATATCGTAAATCATAACGTTTCTAAAAGATTTTAAACAGTAGTGACCTCACTGTGTTGATCAGTTTCTGGGACTTGTTTGACATCCCTCAATTCTTCTTCATCAGTAGGTGGGACCCACTTGGATGAATTCCATGGCTTGAAATCTGATGCATACAACAAGTCAACATCTTCCAATCTCAAACCTTTAGTTTCGTAAACAATGAAATGGACGTAGAAGAATGCGAAGACCAAACAACCCATAAAGACATAACCATAGTAGAAATGAATATCTGAGGTAATGAATGGAGTGAAGAAACCAATCAAGAAACCCCAAATCCAGTTAGCAGCTTGAGCAAGAGCCATGGCCTTGGACTTAATTCTCAATGGATAGGCTTCTGAAACGACAACGAAAACACCTGGAGCCCAAGAACTTGCAAAACAGAAGATGAAGAAACATGCAAAGACAATCATACAGTTACCAGCACCTGGGGAAGTAGCACCATCGTAACCATTTGGATATAATCTGGTGACACCAACAGAAGCGAAGACAACGAAACATGCAATTTGACCAGCGGCACCCCATTTCAAAATCTGTCTTCTACCGAGTTTATCCATCAAGTAGATACCCAGGAAAGTCGAAACAAAGTTAACAACACCCAAAACGATCGAAGTCTCAAACGAGTCATCCATACCAACTGCCTTGAAGATAGTAGTACCATAGTAGAAGAAATAGTTATCACCGGTCAATTGTTGTAATGATTGTAACATAACACCCATTTGAACTCTGTAGAAAATCTTTGGCTTACCTGTGAATAATTCACCCCATGAAGCGTTACCTGCCAGTCTTTCTTTCTCGATACCAGCTTCGATTAAATCGATTTCAGCTTGAACTGATGGATCAGAAGCATCAACTTTGTTAACAGTAGCAATGGACTGCTTAGCTTCGTCGAATCTATCCTTTGAGATTAAGAAACGAGGAGATTCTGGCATGAAAGTCATACCAACGATCATGAGTATAGCCCAAGCAAAACACAATCCCATTGGAACTCTCCATTGAACTGAGTTTGAGTAAGTCTTAGTACCAAAGGTTGTACAGTAACCCAAGAAAATACCCAAGGTAATCATCAATTGGTAACAAGCAACCAAAGTACCTCTGATATGCTTTGGTGCAGTTTCAGAAATGAACATTGGAGAAAGGACGGAAACAGCACCAACTGCCAAACCGGAGATAATTCTACCGATGAAAAATTGGTACCAAGCTTTGACTGAAGCAATTTGAATGATAATACCGACCATGTAAACCACCATAACAATCATTAAACCTATCTTTCTTCCGTACATATCACCCAATCTTGCTAATGTAAGACCACCGATAGCACAACCGATATTGAAAATGGAAAGCATCAAACCTGTTCTAACATTTGAAAGGTAAGCAGTACCATCTGCATGATGGGAACCGAATCTGTTTTTGAAATCTGACATGTTCACGAAACCAGAAATGGTACCTGTATCCCAACCGAAGACGAAACCACCAAAGGCAACCAATAAACACAACATGGATACAAGCAGATATTCACTAGCCTTCTTTTTTGGTAAATCTATGACTGGTTCACCGAGATATGATTCCTCATCTTTGGTCTGAAACTCATCGTTTGAAGGAGTTTGATCTCCAAGCTCCAGAGTTGACATTTTATTAATTTTTTTTTTTTTATCTATGACTCTATATTTGTTTTATAAATGTATAAATATTTGAATGATATAATATAAGATAGAGAGAATTCAGTCTCATTAAGGGAAAATGAAGCCTTTATATATCAAGCTTCGGGGGTTGGTCCATTTGAGATCTACTATTCATATTTCCAAAATAAACACTTGTGCCCCTCGGATAAAAACTTCTGCCCTGCACGAAACTTGCAAAAAAAGTAGGGTGATTGGAAACCCTAATATCTCACCATATAGCGCACAAACAGATGGCGTTATATTCGGTGGGGAAAAATTTTTCTGCATATTTATTTTTTCCTGGTTTACATCATGTTTTGTCTGTCGTATTGCATTACAGTAGTTAAAGACAAAATTATCCGTCTGGACCCATTAAAAATACCTCACCCGATGATCACCCGAGAATTTTTATCAAATCAGCTTGTATTTGCTTAATTTCCCCAAGACGTCTCCTGATTTCTTATTTTGTATGCAACCCCGGAAAAAAGAATATCCCCATGGGGGGAAGTGCCACTCGTGAGGCATACCCCAAACCAAGGAATATTCTCACCACTCCACTTTTTAACTTCTGTCTTGGTACATATCATGATGCTTGTTCTTGTTAGTACATTTGTCTGTTTGTCACTTGAGCACCGATAAATCAATTTACCTCTTGTTTATAGATGGACCCATCTCGAGAGCGCAAAAACTTGGAAACAAATTTTCCTTTCCATATGCGTGGCAAGAGCCGAAGAGGGCTGGCTGAAAATCAGTAAAATTTTGCGGGGGGCAGGCAGCCTTGTTTCACGGACAATCAGCCAATTAAGGAGAAATAAAACGATTCTGCAAAAAGAAAAAAGGCCAGTGAGAGTTACAGAACCGTATTCGGCAATAAATTACAAAAACAACAACAACAACACAACAAATTATTTACCACAAAACAATAATATTCCCAAAAAACACTCATACATGGAGTGTTGTTTTTTGGGCAACAGTAACTAAGAAAAAGTAAGCATTTTTATTTATTATCAAGTGATTAGACCCTTAATTAATCATTCAATCTAGAATCCAACATCGCAATATCATGTTTCAAACTCAGCTCTTCAACCGACTTCACTAACTCCTTAGTACTCTTAGCTATATCGAATGCTACTCCAGCCAATCTCTGTTTGAAATTTTTGTCCGCATAGTCCGCATCCGATACTTTGTTGTTTGCTCCACATAATATGTCCATTCTTCTTCCACAGTCCTCTAAATTTTGAACAACCCAACTTCCATGTTCTCTTAGCTGCACATTTCTAGTCTGGCTCATTGAAATATTCGTTGCCTCCGTCATTTGACCGACCACCACATTGATAGCCTTGGCACGGTCCCGGAGTATACCTCTTGTGGAGTCCAGCTTTTTGATTGAAGCTAAAAGAGTTTGAATCGTTGAAATGACATCCATTGTTTGATGCTCCAAGTATAAAAGTAATTCATGTAATGTGTTATCAGGGTTGGCGATGTTGAAGTCCTCCACATTGAAGTTTGCAGCAGCTGTTGACTTATCATATTCGAGATTCGAGAGCTGTTCTTTCGTACTCCTTGTTTGAGAAACAGGGGCCAGCTGTTTGACTTCATTCAGAACTGGGGGAGATCGGGTTTCCTCTTCGACATCTGCAATGGACTGATTTAGCGGAATTTCATTGAGATTGACGTTAGTATCATCAATGGGAGACTTACTTTTTTCGATCATAAGTTTATTCGAAGCTTCCTGGCCGCCTGGAACCCCATTAGCTTTGATTGCTTCCTCTTGTTGAGGCTTTGTTTCACCACTGGTGGTAGCAATTTCATTTACATTCATTACTGGAACGGCATCTGTTACAGAGGACCTTCTTCTTGCGCCAAACTTGGCAAACCCATCTGTGTTGATCAGCATCTCCGGAACTTTTGTCTTATGTGGAATATGATCTGAATCTGGTGACTCAAACTTTTTCATTTTGTCTAAAATGTTCAAAGAGGTTGGTGAGGCTTTTGGAGAGCTGCCGTCATTGCCATTCTTGACGGTTGTTGTTGTTGCTGTTGTACTTCCGAATTTATTGGCAAATGATATTATACCTGGCCCTCGCGGAGACGCAATAGTTCCCAAAGACCCATTGTTGGAATCCTTAGACATTTTGGTATTAATTGGTGCCAATGGGGAATTTGCAATTGCCAGTCTTTTCTCGTTTATAGAATTCAAGTTTTGCGACTTTTCTTCGTCTGAAAACTTTCCCACGCTTCCTGGATTAGGTGAATTCAACCTCTCGATCATCCTCAACGGTCTAACGGGAGACGACAAATCATCTTTGTCAAAAAATGAAGTAGGCGGCTCAACTTCTTTCATAGCAGGAGTCGACAATTTGGACTGCTTGATATCTATAACCTTCTTCTTATTTGATGTAGACAACTTAACTGACTTTATCAAATCACATACTGCTAAGGCAACTTCGTTCACTGCGATGTGCAATACAACGGAGGGTAAGATATGATCAAAAGTCAAGTAATGCCTGACGACAACCACTGCATGAGAGATACAAGACCTCAAGAGAGATGCCAGCTTGTTGTCATCAGGAACATTATTGCAAATTTTACTCGCTTCAGTTGCAAGCACTGACACAGCTTTGAAGACATCATCTCTGTCATGACCTCCTTCGCTGGTAAGCAAGTAAAATGACTCAATGGCTACTTGAAAGTCAGCAAGCTCACCCATTGAGATCAAACCAGATTCATCGACAAATTCTTGAAACAGAGCATCGGAAAGGTCAGCCTTTTTGAGTTCATTGGTGACAGACTCGAAACGTGATTGTTCATATCTCTGTTTCCAAAATTTGATTTGTTCGTCAACATTGTTCTTCTTGAGCTCATCGATAGGATTCAATTTTTTCTCCTCAAGTGCTAACCGGTGCAACTGGTCTTGTATATCTTTGATCAGTGAATCCTCTGATAATGTCCCAGAGGTGATGCCCTTGGAATGATCTTGAGTAGTTTTTAGTAGCTGCAATTCTTCCTTTTCCCTTTTTAATCTATCGAATTCGTCCGACAAGGCTTTATGTTTGTCAGATATAATAGTATGGGAAGATTGTAGAGCATCGTATTGGCTTTGAAGCAATACGAACTCATTTTTATTGGGGGCTTCATTGATCTGTCTAGTCAAGTGGGAGAGTTCAGTATCAAACCTCTCCTTACTCATACCAATTTGCTCAGATAAGGATTTGTTTGACTGTTCTAACAGTGCAACTTTCTCCCGTTCGAGTTCCAATGCCTTCTCTAAATCAGTGATTATGCTATCCATTTTGGTCCCTTCCTCCAACAACATTTGTATCTCTCGATCTTTATTGATGCTCAATCCTCGTTTGATCGATGATGTTGAAGTGTGTTTGTTACTGGTGGGACTTGTAATCGGAATCATCTCAGGAACAGTATCTCTTTTCTTGTTGTGTAATCCTTTTGATTCTTCTCCCGTTAGATATGACTGCGGTCTTGACTTTTTTTGAGGCGATACAATGTCGTTATCTTCTTCATCGCTGGACCAAGCCATTGTGGCCTTTGTAGGGATAACAGTTCTCGCCTGGACACCATGTTGAGCGGCCTGCTTAGCAGATTCATTGGAGCCTACTCTTTCTTTGAAATTTTCGTTGGCACCATTTTCTGAGATTGGAGAGTCTGGAATGTGCAAATACCTCCTTTCAATTTCGAACAAAATATCGTTGACTAAATCCTTGAATCTTTGAGCGGGTAACGAAGCTAATTTCTCTCGGGCTTGATTTCTTTTGGGGTGAAAACTATCCTTAGGTAATAAATGATCAGGCTCTTCTTTGGACTCGTTTATTCTTCTATGTAGCTCATCATACACATCTGTACTCAACTCGATAAACTGTGCTTGTGATAATTTTAACAATTTTTCACGAGCCTTTGTCTCTCTCTTCGAGTTTTTTCTGGTAGGCTCAGTTGAGTTGAAAGAGACGTCAATGAATTGTTTCAAGGATTTGTGATGTTTTTGTATCTCTTTCTTGACATTCGAGTTCACAGCTGTATCCTTTGAAAGTTGATTCATTATTGATGATGCATGAATAATTGATCCAGAAAAATGTGTACACTTGTGAAATTTGGACTGCTGTATATGACCCAGAAGATATTCTGTTGATATGGGATAGATTCCAAACAAGCGACGTCAAGACCACGGATATCAATTGAAAAGGAGTCAGAGGGTATTTGATCTGAGAGTTTGTTTTGATATTTTTCTTCTCCCTACCGCGTTTCGCTCACAGTTTTTTTTTTTTTGATGATTTTTTGTCGTCTGCGTCGTGTGAAAAGTATCCTTTTCTTTCAAAAGGATCTGTGCTCAGATCATTGAGATTTAAAAAAGTGGAGTGAAACATGATTACAGGTTCAGACGATAATTTTAGATAATGAATGACTCATAGATCTATATATATGTACAAATATGGTGAATCTATTTTTCCAGGTTGGTTGAGGTCTTCCTTTTTCCTTCCAATGCTGCCTTCGTGAGTGATACCGCAGAATTGACAAGAGAGGTAGTGTTGTTTTCCAACATTTCTTCCTCTATGAACTCCTGAGCTGTTGAAAGCCCATGTTGTAGATTGATCAGCCCAACTAAAGCGCTGGCAACGCTACTAAATATTCTGTCCTCCCCACTGCTCTTTGGGTCGTGATTCAATCTCAAAGCCTTCTTCCAGAAAACAATAGTACTTATACCCGTTTGCCTCGAAAATTCAGCAAGACATCTATCGTGGAGCATATTTTTAGCAACCATAGAACCTAAACAATCAAAATTCAAGTTGTTCACGGCAAACATCGATTTGGTTGGTCTTGTTACTGCAAATGCAGATGTATAAGCTTTCAATAATTGGAATCCAAGTATCGATAATTTATCATTATAAGGTTGGGCACCATGACTGAATGATTTATGAGTGATTATTTGCAACAACAAGTCATCAGGCACCAAATATTTGCCATTTTTCAAATTGGAAAGATATGACTTAATATGTTTTATATTAGCTGGTGTGTTGCCATACCTCTGCCCATTCACCGTCAAATATTCTTCAGGATCACGAATAGCACCTCGAACTCTATCTCCTCTCACCAACACTATAGATCTGATATTTATTATTATAGATGGCCTGACAGTAACCGGCCTTGACAATAGTGTTTTGGAAAGTGAACTCAATATCATGCTATGCTATATACAGGTTGAACGATGTGTATATGTTTCAATCTCAAACCTTTGGTCTTCTAGTTTGTGAAACTTTTCGGATTGTGTCGAAAATTTTTTTTTTCCCGCTCAAAAATACAAAGTCCAAACAGCCCCAATTACTATTTTTCAAATCATTTAGACAAAGACCCAGTTTACAGATAAATCCATATGGGAAGTCATGTACAAATATAATAGATACAACAGACTCAAAATCGTTATCGTATGACAGATCCATTGCCGACAAAGAGATATACATCTTACGATTACTTCTATGGAAACTCGAATTACGTTCAATTTTTTAATGCCCAATTGAATGGTAGTACGATCGAGAATGATAATGATCTGTACACAAGATATATTGAAATTCCAACTGAGATCGCTCGTGTGGGGCTTGAGTGGTCGGATGAAGACAAGGAAACGTTTTTTGAATTACTCTCTAGGTATTCTATTCATAGAGTTGACTTGATCGCAAATGCTCTCAAAAGGAATGAAGAAGACGTTATTGAGTATTATCATTTTATGAAGCAAGTTTTAGAAAACTGCAAAAGTGACAAAAAACTATTCCATGAGTTAGTGAGAATGGATGAATTTCCAATAGCATATGAAATCTCTAGCAACTTCGAGCAAATGGAAAATCAACAGCTGGACTTCTTAGCTGATCTTGAAGGGAGGAAGCTTGAAAAATTTGGTTCAAAAGACATGCAGGACAATTCGAACGAAAATTTGATAAATATTTCAAATGCGAGAGGGCTAATCCAATACTTTGATCTTCAGCTCCTATATCCTGCTTTCTTAGAGTCTGAATGTTTTCCGCTAGAGATATGTCACTATCTTGAAGATCACGTCAAATTATACGTGAGAAAAGTTTTATTTGATATTGCAACAAGTAAATATATGACAAAAAAATATCGAACTAGAATAATAACAGCAGCAGAAGGTGGACTTATCCCCTTGGAAGTCAAGAAAAATGATATACGGAGGTCTATAAAAAAGCTATATCCACTGAATGCATACAGGCTTCAGGATGTTTGGGCTCGCTTTGCTAGGAGACATATCATCAGAGATAAAAAATTATCTAAGAGAGACGCATTTAACAAAACAATGAAGAATCCAGCCCTTTTCGATTTACATTCGGCTTTTGTTCATCTGGGGTTGAAGAAACAGAGAAGAGAAAGGAGAAGGGGCCGTGGACAAGAAGATATGAACGACGATAATGATTTTAACAAAAAACTCAAAAAATCAAGACGGCATATATCAGATGAGGAGAAAATCGAGGAAAGAGTACTTCTCAAGGAATCGAAGTACTTGAACGATAAAGATCTTCAAGAATCAAGATTTCATGAACACATTGTTTTGACTTTTTTAGCAACTGCTAATAATTTATCACTAAATGATGAGTTAACGCTAATGAGGCTGGATGACAATAAAAGAAACGAGATCGAGAAAGAAAAAATGGAGGTCAAGCCCGAGTTGGACTTTTATGAATTTGAGAATAGCTTCGATGAAGGTGATGATGATGATGATGATGATGGCGTTGAAGTCACATCGGACATGGTGACGTTATCGCTCTATGATTTTGCTTCATATACCAAGAATTATTGAAATATGCTAATTGAGAAAAAACTTAAAAAAATTTTTTTTTCTGTATTAAAAATCTGAAGTCATATGGATCTCAAAGACTTGTATCGTTTTGTATATAGTAGCCCGATACGAAGTAAGGATGCTCAAATGCTCCATAAGATCTAGAATTCACAATTATACAAGATTCATCATTGTACCCAGAAGATCATTCCAAGTCTCAAGGGTAATAGGGCAGAAGGAATTAGAAATTACCGAAGAGACTTTAAATCAACTAGGTAGGAATCAAGATGAACATGATTCTTTAGCGTACTCTTCCTCAAAACTCGAAGATCAGGAGGATGGCTTTTTAAGTTTCATAACAGAAGGAAAAACCGAGCATTCTGGGATGGCTAATCCATTTGTATCGAAATCTGAGGGAGCATTGAAACACATTTTAGATCGAAGGCTTGTGGAACCCAAATTCACATATCTCAAAGAGGCTTCAGTTGAACATAAATTTGATTCAACTGTTAGTGATTTGAAGGACTACAAAGAACTTGACCAGCTTCTTGATCTTACCCCGAAGGAGAGAAAAGTCATTATTTTAAACCCGAAGTCAATATACAACGCCAGAAGGAAGAGATTTTCCCAGGAGCAAACCAATACTAATGCTGCAAACCAAAAATCTGCCTTAGATACCCTTTTCGTTAATCCAAATTCAAACTCCAAGAATCACACCGAGGATTTCATTCATGCTGTTGAACTTCTTAGGCCTAAATGGTCTCAATTGCAGGCTAAGCAATATGATGAGGTTGTGAACCATATTTCGGCACTGTTCACCAGAGCACAGTTAAAAACTTATATCACATCATACCCTACAGCAACATTTTACTCATCTTTCAATAAGAAGAGGTTGAGTGATTACATATTGTCGAATATCTGGAAAATAGAGAAAGTTGATTCTGTTAATAGTGTGAAAGAGTTGATCAGAGAAGAAATAATTCCGTTGACTGCAAGAGAGTTGAGGCTATTGTTGTCCGATAGTGGTGTCGTCATCTTTAATTGGAGGTCGTTGGGTGCTGATATAGCAGTTGATCCCAATCAGAGATTAATAGTTAGGGCACCAGCGAACATTCTTCGATATATCCGAATAATCATCAACAACTTGTTGAGTACCACCAGAACTGAAACGTTGAATATTTCAGAACTTGATACTGTTAGCAACACACCATTGATGGACTACTTGAGTAGCATAACCAATGTTGTTTACGAGAGAGATGAGATGAATGGAGTGTTGAGTTTATTTTCTTTGAGGAAACACCGTATCGTGACATATAAACAGCTTTTACTGACTTGCTTGTCTATCAACCCAGTGGTTCACAACTCTTTTTTCATGAATTCGCTCAACAGTCATAAGTTTGAAGTCAATGATACGGTGTCAACACCCGAAATCTACAACTACAGGAAGTGGTACAGGTATCAAGTGGAGAAAAAAAGAAGTCCAACAGATGTTGATGTATTGTTCGATGACATTTTGGATTATGAAACCATAAATGATGATATCAAACATTTGATGATGGAACAAATGCTGTTGGAGCCAGTATTGGAAGACATAAAACGCGCCCAATTTGACAGGAATCTCACTGATAGTATCAATTACTTTAAGAAAGAGTCCAAGGAGAAAATCACCTTATCCCTGCAACCCCTGGATACGGAAATTGGATCAGAAACTTTCAGAGACGAGGAGAGTGGGATGATTCAAGATGATGTTGTTGACATTGATAAAGCGTACGAAACATTATCTTCAAATGGATCACTTTTAGCCACGTTTGGTACTGTCGTGGTAGATCAAAATGATGATCTCAAAAGGTTCAACGCGCATTTGCCATTCGTAAATAAATATATTTCGAAGTTGCCACTATACAATAGTGAACCCTCCCCTGACAAGGATAATTTTGATTATCTTTATGTCATCAAGTTGATACCTAATCCCTACAAGAACGGTTCGACTGTTCTGCAGTATCCTCCAATTGAATTTTGGTTTGAAACAAATGGTAATTTCATCGATGTGAGATCGTTGCGGATTTTGCAAACAACTTCAGAGAACAATTTACATTATGCCATTCCAAACCTGAAATCAGACTTGCGATTATCTTCCACGGCAATACTGGATATCGATACTAATCTCAGTGGAGAGTGGTTGAGTGGACAATCTGATATACTAAGGTTTTTAGAAGACTGTGGTTTCAGTGCCACCAATTTCAAGGAGTCTAATATAAGCGAGTCTTGTAAGATTAAGTTGAGTGACGATGAAGAGGTGGAGTACTTGGTGGTTGGCACTCAGCAAAGAAAGCAATTGGAGTTGGACTATAAAGGACACTTGTTACAATATAGCGTAGTCGATAATGGCCATTACTGTGGCAGAAACTCAGAAGTCAACTTGGTTGGTAATTTTGAGGAGTCAAAGATGTCAAAAGAGCAGTTTGGAGAGTTTGTCCAAACTCTGCTTGAATTTATCAAAGAGTTTGAATAATTGATTACTCTTTTATTTAAACAATCACTCGAAAATTGGATACTCAAACTTGTATATAAATTCATATAAACTAATGTTCGCCATGTTATACTACGTCAAAGACAAATACTTGGTCTATGCTGCCCTTACATGGAGTACATACCACGAGTAGGTATATAAGTCATTTCATCTGTGCCGATTCTCTCGGAAATTTGAGAAATCTAGTAAAGGACTGGGGATTACAACTGGAATGGCAAACACACAAGGTATCGGCACTATAATCCCAGAGACACTATTGGCGGCACGCGTGCCATATGAGACACATATTCAACTGAGATTGATTGGTTCATCTTCCGAACATTGAATCATCAATAATAATTTTTTGCGTCATCTTAAAAAAGTCGTGTATATAATTTTAGGTTGGGTGGCAAAACTAGAAATGAGATCATAGATGAGCACCATTTGATATATTAAATAAATCTTGACCACACATTGAACGGTATTGATGTTCTCGTATATACTACATGAAAGCAATCATCAGCCTATTTCTAACATGGTGATTCATGCCATGACATATTGACTCTCAATATTGACCAGGCAAGGCTCTCTCTTCCATATCCTTTATCAATTACCACAGTTTGCCTTTTGCCCCCCACCCTCTGTGTGCATGCCTGTCTGCCCATCGTCGACCAAGAAAAAAAAATTTGCTTTCAGCTATATAAGGAAAAGTAGCGCCTCTAAAAGTCTGTCATTATGTTGCTTGATAATACTTAAGTACTTGATCAACTTATTCTATACAACTCAATTAATCATGTCACAAGTCTATTTCGATGTCTCAGCTGATGGTAAGCCATTGGGAAGAATCATCTTCAATTTGTATGATGATGTTACCCCAAAAACTGCAGCCAACTTCAGAGCTTTAGCTACTGGTGAGAAGGGCTTCGGATATGCCAAATCTTCATTCCATAGAGTCATTCCTCAATTCATGTTACAAGGTGGTGATTTCGAAAGACACAATGGTACTGGTGGTTACAGTATTTACGGTAACACCAAGTTCAACGATGAGAACTTTGTCAAGAAGCATGACAAGCCATTCTTGTTGTCAATGGCCAACGCTGGTCCAAACACAAATGGTTCCCAATTTTTCATCACCACTGTTACTACCCCATGGTTAGATGGTAAGCATGTTGTCTTCGGTGAGGTTGCTGAGGGTAGCAATGTTGTCAAGGCTATTGAAAGCTTGGGATCAAACTCCGGTGCTACAAAGGCTAAGATTGTCATCGATGAATCTGGTCAATTGTAAATCAAATAATGTATTTGTTTGACGATACAATTGAATGGTTATATATGCTACTTATAATGCAATACTGATGGTTCAATGAAACAAATTCGAGGTTGATGATTGAGTTTCTTCTTGTCTGCGTTCTTTTTCCTGCGACACAATAACGAGTAGTTCTCAATTGTAGACGTTACGAAGCAAATGTACAAAAGTTTAATAAGTCTCGATTTCTTCAAAATAATACCAAAATGATGAACTAAATCAGTTTTGGGGTCCACTATCAACTGGGCGTAATTTATTTCAATCCAGATCTTGCTCTTCTAAGAGAACCCATGATGATACCCAACCAACGAGCAGTTTCTCCAACATCATCATCTTCAATTGCCTCTTTCAACCCCGGGAAGGTCTGTCCCTCGTATCCAGTGTATCTGCCACTGGCGAAAACAACATGTCTAAACCACGATCTATTATTCAATCCTTTTTCGTATAAGAAGTGTCTCTCAAAATACTTCAACTTGCTGTTGTATCTATTGATGGTGAAATGTAATTTGAGCTTTTGCCAGAAAGATAAGTCATCAGAATTGTCATACTTCGTTTGAAGTTGTTCTACCTCATTATCGAAAGAGTTGGCAATTGACTTGAGATCTTTGAGTTGCTCTGATACGTTATCAATCAAATGTGAAATTGATACATTGTGATGGTGATGAGCGCAACTCGAATCTTTCGCATTTATGGCAGTTTGATTGTACCATTTTTTTGGAATCTTGGAAACCGTTTCTTCAAAATATTCGTCCAACTTCTGTGCGTAATCGCTAATCTTAAAATCGATTAACTTCTTCTCAGATAACTGGATTGCTATCAATCCAAGATATTTGGCCATCAAGTTATGATAAACGAAACCAGGGTCAGCAAATGTTGACATCCAATGATATGAGTCGTAATTAGAATGATACTGATAAATAGGATCTTTGGAGCTCGAAGAAAATCCCATATCTGCTGAGGGAATGCCTAATCTCTCTAAGAAGACAGTGTAATCAGATCCGGATCCCAAATTATGAATGTTGTCATGCGATACTTTAGCAAAATGATCATACAAGGTTCCGCCCTTTGGGTACGGCAACTTCTTGGCGATAGATCTCAAAATGTTGTTCAAGACAGGCGATGCACCTAAACTCAAAACTGAGCCAGTGCAAGCTACATCCAAATTCAAATAGGCTACAACTTTCAGTTGCAAAGCTTTTGCGTAGTTTTCGCCAAACTCTGTTGAGCCTAATAACAGATACTCTTCACCGTCCCAGGAAGCAAAAACGATAGTTCTCTCGGGTTTCCAGCCGATCTTTAAGAGCTCATTTAATCCACGAGCAACCTCCAAAATAACTGCTGAGCCTGAGTTGGGGTCTCCTGCACCACCTTTGATCCAAGCATCACGGTGATTACCAATGATGATGACTTCTTTTGAGTTCTTACCAGGAATGGTTCCATAAACATTCCACAATGGAGTGATGTTGTATATCTGATCAGAATACAAATTCAACTTGTAATCTGGATTAGGCCCAATCGAGTAAGAGTAGTTGGACAATTCACCTACCCATTTGTCTCCACCGACATCCTTTGCCAGCTTACCATACCCGTTCAATTTCATCAAGATAGGCTTAATCTCCCTATAACTGATAGGTAAAACGGGAATCTTGCCGATTGCATCATGAGGGTCTTGTCTTGGAACTCCAGGTTTAGAGGCATACCCCGGGGTCGTTGGATCACCTGGCCTGCTACTCAAAAATTGAACGCTCCCACGTTGTACAGAAGATGGGTTTCTGGCTGGACCATTAGGGTAAGTCTTGTATCCATTTTCTGGTGTGATCCCCATGTCATCTCCAGGATCTGAGTATAATAATACACCAATTGCACCACTCTCTTGAGCAAATTTAACTTTTAAACCACGAAAAATACCACCATATCTGATTATGGCGATCTTACCAGAGACATCGATGCCTTTAGCAGTCAACAAATCAAAATCCCCTCTTGTACCGTAGTTACAATAAACAAACTCAGCCGTGACATTACCATTGGCAGCATAGGCGAGAAAGGTTGGAACTAAATCCTCGCCTTTGGTGGTTGGATCTTCATCCAACTCATCCTCTTTCAAAGGAGCCTCATAGACAACTTCCTCGGTTTCATCCAACAACTTCAAGGAATGTTCGTGTGGATAACTGACATAAATATCGTAAGTGTCTATCTCTGACTGCAATCCATACTCTTCAAATTTCCTTGCTGTCCACTCTACAAATCCATAATTCGTGCCAGGTAGATGAGGTTCAGAAGTGTACTTCTCAGACCAATTGCCAGCATAATTGGTCTCTAAGGCTTTCAAATAAGCATCAGCTAACAAGTCTTGCGGATGCGTTGCCGCCTCAGAAAACAAATTGAGTTCATGTCTGGAAAGCTCGTTTTGAACGTGGCTGGTAGATGGTGGCACATAGCGATAGAGAGCTGTCAATGATAAGCCAACGAATGACACCAGTACCAATCTTTTAGCTACACTCCTCCTCCCTGCAGATAAGAGAGTCCCGCTCCTTTTCTCTGTCATTATTAACAAGCTATTTCGATGTAATTGATAAGTAGTCAAATAGATAGTCACAACTAAGGATATTAAATCATTTCAATTTACATGTTTCCTGGTGCTGCCTTTTTTTACCGCATATACGCTCGGCTTCTTATCCAGGTAAAAACTAAAAAAAAATAATAATATATTTCGTGTCGGAGTTATCTCCTTTTCCAGTTAATCAAAGACCAAAACCGCGCGAGGTGGTCTCCTCTAATTCGATATAGTAAACGTTAATACACCTATCTAATAGTCATACTCAGTCTCCTTCCCGAATGAATCCACTCTAGGAAATCCACACTCTTCTAAAATCTTGTCAACACCATCTTCTAATATGACAGATTTTTGTTCACGGTTCTTAGCCAACAATAAGCCCACAAAACCCACAGCATTGATACCGATTTTCAGCTTTGCATATTCAGCAACCTTTCTTGGGATAACCATCATAAAATTTTGGTTCATCACCAAATTATATGAGATTGGCACCAGCGGCACGTTAATATTGTTGTCCAATACTATTCCCTTAGCTTCTTGCTCCCTTATGGAATATCTTCTGAAATAGTTCAAAACCTTCTTGAAAAGCTCTACATAAACAATAGACAATATGTCTTCTTCCTCTTCCTCACTCTCGAATGAATTAGGTAGTGGCAAAATGAAATGTTTGAAGGACATTGATTCATCAGACAAAGGTTGCCTTTCAGGATCACCTTCCTTTGGAATGAAGAACCCCTTTCCCTTCAAAGTATACTCAGGAAATAATTTCAAGTTTTTCAATGGGTATTTAACAAATTGTATATGCCTGTGTTGTTGAGAGAAGCCACTTTCTGGACCACTATTGTAGAAGGCAAAATAGTTGGACTTCTTGGTTGAGTTCAAATTCTTCACAATATCATATGTTGCTATCAATTCTTTTGGAGTCAATAGATCGTTTTGACCTTTGAACTCTTTCGTAGTCAAGAGAAAATGGTCTTCAGAAACAGGAAATTTGTTCAATAACAATCTGAAATCATCTAACAATTCATCTTCAATTATGAGGGATTCCTCAGGGTTTGAAAAAGGGTTGGATTCACCATCCATTGAGGTGTCCTTCTGCTCGAGAGACTCAAGAATTCTTAATTCCACAGGTAAGCTCTGATCTTCGAGTATCTCAATTTCGTTCGGTTGTGTGAAAATGATGGACGAATTATCGACAGCTTTCTGGAATGCTGCAGTCACTTGAGACTGTAAGTCTGCATCTTGTAACTCTTTTATTGATTTGATTGGCATTGTTTCTCTCACTGTGTTTTGAATCTAGTGTTAATAAGATGACAATATATCTACATATGCTTCCTCATCGATCCTCGTTTTTCATCACTTTCAAAACAAAAAAAGGTAGTACATCGATTTCGAATTGACGCATCATGAGATGAGCATGCATTTGTCGTGTGATGAAGGTTTCCATTTCCTCCTTATTTTCTTCAACATTCGACATGCTCCAGTTTAAGATTGCAGCTCAAAAATAATTCGGCGATTGGAATATTCGGTTTGACTTTTGTGTAAACCAAACCTCATCCGACACAATATTTCAATTATCTAATGATTCTAATAGTGATTCTGGTAGTGAGCTTTGAAGCCACTTCAACGCAGGCCGTGTCCGTTTAGTGAGCATAGTACGAAATTGAAGTTCGCAGTCAAAAACGTAGTAATTAATTGATCAGCTCAGCAATTCATTGAAGAAAGCCCTTCATATCACTTTGATTTGTGATGATTGGAAGACAATGTAAAGGGAGACCTTTTTTCTGGGCTCTAATTCTCTACAATTTTCTAAGATGCGGCTATTCGTCCATTAAACATAATTGATCTTTACAATTCATTTATTGACCAAATATTCTGTGCGACTGTTGCTTTATCGCATTTTAAAACAGACTTTTCAATTGAATCATCAGTAGATTCTACAATTTTAACTACGGATCAATACTTACAATGTGATTCTGATAAAAATAAAAAAATTCCCTTATAAAGCCATGTTGATAATAATTAAACGAACCGTAGTAGATGAAGGAAAGGCCAAATTTACTTCTCGTATGAGATACCGGTGCTTCATAAACAGGATCTTTGAATAGTGAATATCTCAATGCTGCCATCCGTTATTTTTGTCTTGAGCATACTACTTATGTTTTGATTACGAATAAAAAGCTGAAAAACTACGAAGTTAACCCCACCAAAACACCTCTAATTACCTCTTCCACCTCAACTGATTTGATAATAAGAGTTAAGGGGGTGTGTGTACTTGAATCACATTCAAAATGGTCAGATTTTATTCAAATATCGATCAGTCAGAAGAATTCTGTCTATCGATTTGCTTTGAATTCTCCGAAGGATGGAATTCACATGTATATGCAGAAAAGGACTATCTATTTCGAATTCTCAACCTCCATTTATCTTCTTCAACAGGGTAGCATATAAATAATCAAGGCAGTCAATAAATCAACTGAGTAATACTAACTGTTTGGAGCTTAATGAATGAAAGATGTGTCGGTCCTTTTGGAAATCGCGATGAGCACAAGCATTCTATGAGTTTCAAAAATAATTGCAATTAATTCTGATTTGATAAGGCAGAAAAAGAAACAAGCAAAAAAAAACATATTTCCGATGCCGGGAGTCGAACCCGGGTCTACCCGGTGAAAGCGGGCAATGATAGCCGTTACACTACATCGGAGGAATACAAAAGGTTTTTGTCCCTGTTTGTGTTATCATACCCGACGTCCATTTTAGGAAGTTGGGGGCTGTATTCATATTATATCATATCATTGAATATGTTTATTATTTTTGAAGACGTGTTTGTCATTGTATTGATAATTTCCCTGCATCATGTATTTCTGATTTACTTGAAGAATGGAGGGTTGTTTGTTTTCAGGGTATGTTACTAGAAGTGTTATCTACGTAAGTTTTTACAAAATTCGATGAGAATTACACTAAAATCTGTTTGATTTCGGCGTTGTTAACGTTATTGGACATCTTTGTATATAATATAATATAGTATTATTCTCTTCAACTCATGTAACAATATGAGTTGAGGATATCTCTAAACACTTATATACGAATAACTAACTAAACTAAGATATTGCATTGATCACGTAAGCGGCCTAACGCCAAGCGATAGACGCAAAGGATTAATATGATGAAATGCCTTACAAGTATTCCATCAATATTCTAACATAACCCTTATTTTCTTTTGTGATCAGTTGCAACGTCATCGTCATCATCTTCATCAGTAATCTGTGCAATCATATCATCATCTTTCTTCATACCAAGAATCTTCCGCAAGTGATTTTTTATAACCTTAGGTTGACACAGCTTAGTGAACGAGTCTGCTAATTGTTTATCAGTCAGAATGTGTTTAAGCTTGTATTCTCCTCTTTTGTAAGGTTCCCTAAGATAAAATAATCTCATGTTGTAATGTTTATTTCTCATCGTATGGCCGGAGTTGTAAATAAAATTGATAGCCGATTGGTTATCAACATGTATGACTGGGATGATTTTCTTTTCACCTAGAGTAGTGAATATGTTAATTATACATTTTAGTTCTCTGAAAGTGATTTCCATTGCTTGTACTTCTGATTCAGTAGAACTCATAGTTTCTAATGTTGATAACTCTGAAGCCCATGAAATGGTATTAGATCCTAGCTTAATTAAATAGCCTAGGTTTGATCTACCTTCAAATTGTTCATTGCCGTAGTTTGCATCGCAATATGCACTTAATCCATCCGATGATTGATTGAATTCCAACCCAAGATTTCTTGTTCTGTAGCAATAGTTAATTACTCTGATTGCTTCATTGAATAGTTCTTCAGTTGGATATTGAGTGAATTTTGATAAATAGTTAATCGCATAACAAATATCTGGACGAATTGTCCACGATAAGTACACCAATTTTCCCATTATTCGCTGAGCTTTGAGAATGTCGTCAGCTTCATATTCTTTTTCTTTATCTAATGGTACTTGGACTTTTGGTGTGAGTGGAGTCGAGCATTTCTTGAAATTCTTCTCTCCAACATATTCTTGGAAGAGTTGCTCGATATACGTACTTTTATCCATTTTAATAGATAGTGTTCCGTTTGTTTCGTTCAATGTTCTGGTGAATTTAAAACCTAATATGTCGAATATGACATCACTGTCTTCTACCACCCTCTTGATAGAAAAATGAGTAGCTAGATCATTTTCCATCAATATCATAGTCTCACGATCTTTGGCGATAATGATGATATCATCGACGTACGCTGCAAGATGACCGATGCTGTTACCGGCTGAGTCGTATTTGGTGTATACGGAAGTAGTGAAATTGTTATCACTGAGGTAGTTAAGTTTCTCCAAAGTTGAACTGAGTATAAAACAGCCCCAAAAGAATTAGCAACGTATCCACGAAATTTCCTTTCACACCGGCACCATTCTTATCCAATTTATTAACATTATCAGTTATATAAACCTGCTCACCAAATTTCCGTAACTTTTTGAAATCAATTCCCTGACCCGTGGCCATGACAAGACTGGAAGAATCTAGTGATTTGCGATGCAAGCAATTTCTGAGGAACACACTATACTGCATCAGGTATCCATAGATGTTATATCTCTGACCCACAATTTCTTCTGGGAGATCTCCCAAAATGGTTTGAGTGTCTTTGATAAGGTTTCTATTTCTTTGCTCCAGGAGCCCATTTTCAGCAGGACTATATCCAGATGTGGTGTTGAGGATAATACCATTGTCTCGCAGTATCGACTTCATTAAATCGCTGGTATACTCTCCACCTTTGTCGGAGTGGATACGTTTGATTTTCAGATCGAATTGCTTTTCAACCAATGGTATGATCTCCTTGAATACAGCAGGCACGTCACTCTTCAGTTGCATGAATCGGATGATACAGTATTTAGTTGCCCGATCAATCCAAGTTACAACATACTTTCCTAGTGAATTATTCTCAACTTGTACAACATCACTGTGGATTTCTTCAAATGGTCGAGTAGGATGTTTCAGCCATGAATCCTTATAATGATTCAGCTGTTTGGCTTTGTAAGTCATACAAAGGTGGCAATGTGGTGGCAACGACTTAATGAGCTTCGATTGAAGACCTGGTGAAAAGCCATTGATGATGCTTTCATTTGATAGTGACTTTTTGATGGTCTCGTTGTTTATGTGTCCACAGACGTCGTGAATGTTGTTAATTGAATAATTTCTTTTGATAAGATTGGCGTCTAAATATAAATACCCATTGTTCTCAACTAACTCAATTGTTTCCTTCCCCTTGATAAGTTTTGGTTGTTTGTTATTGATAGCCGTCATTACATCGTGCTTTGCTAATTCGGAAGTACTTATTATAGTCTTTCCTAATGATGGAGCATAAAGCGTGGGTAGTTTTAACTCATTGTTTCCAAAACGAATCGTCATTGTACCAGTACCTTCAACATTTATGGAGTGTGATGGAATTGGACCAGATATGTTGTTATATTGACCTGTCCGGTATTCAGAAAGGAAGATTCGGTCATTGGTAATATTGATTGGTGATCCGGAATCGATGATGACACTAGATCCGGAATTGGTGATGGCATTAGATAGGCCTCGCCTGTTCCTTTTTCTGTGATTTCTTCCTGTTTCTCCTTTTGTTTTTTGGTTTACTGGGTGTTTGAGTTTGTTTTTGTGCAACGTGATATACCTCATTTTGTTGTTGGTCCCTGGAAAGGCGATTGGATTCATTGGTGATTGCCACAATATACTCAGAATATGTTGGGAACTTTTTGGTTTCTAACACTTCTTGAATAATTTTGTTTTGGAGTTCCTTGAAGGGACCGCCGAGCAAACGCAACGCATTTAGGACAATGTAGTTGTCGACGGTGAAGATACGTTGGTGCTCGACAGTACCTATTTCGCGGAGCATTTCGTGTATTTTGGTTAAATACTGATCTGTTTCCGAAGGACTGACAAGTCTTGTATTGTTCGCATCGGTAGCGAGGTCAATGAAATTCCTGCTACTTGTGACGGTGCGTCTAATACGCTCAAAATTTTCCCTGGGAGATTTAGCGTCAATGATGACTGAGCGATATCTTTCTGCACAGGTGTTTCCTAGCAACATGTTAATTCCACTTCGAATGAACGGGTGGTATGTGCCGTAATCGATGTTGATGTCATTATGAAATAAGAACTGGTTGATTGAATCAGACCAAACCCTATAGTCTGATGGACTATCCAAATGTTGTAACTTATTTTGAGTTAAGTACACTGTTTGAGTGAAGTTGGATTCCCGAAAGTTTTTTAAAACTGTTGTTTTGATGAGCTCAATTTCGTTTGGAGTGAAATGGGTAACTTCCTCAATTGGGACCTTTTCCATTAAAGGGAATTCACGGGTTGTATTGGGGATGATCGAGTCCATGGTATCATTTTTACTGTCGACATTTGAAGTATCGTCATCAGCGGTAACCATTTTCTCGTCATCACGTTCAATTTCATCAACATTTTTAACATCAATAATACGTTTAGGAACGGTTTCAACATTTTGTACACCTTCAACACTTGGTTCACCATCTGGTGTACCATTCAAAGGAGTGTTAACTTTAGCGTCAACCTGCGAGGTAGGGTGATCGGCCCTTTCGATGTCCAAATCCCGGCCATCTCTGGCGGAAGAGATTTTTCCTGCAGTCTCCTTTTCATCCCTATGCGGCATTAATGATTGCATCATGAATTTCATCTGCTCTGCCAATGCGGAAATTTGGTTTTCAATATTTTCAAATTTTGCAGTGGCTAAATCCTCAGCTGATTGGATTGGCGGTGAAAATTTTTCATCGTTGATTGATGAATCGCTTTCGGTATCGAAAACTTGGGATGGCTCGTTGGTGGAATGTTGTGGAACATCTAAGTTCAATTGGTTTAAGCCATTAACGACATCATTGATATCGTCAACCTCTGATGGCTGGATCGAGGTATTAGCGGCTGCTGCGGCGCTACCATGTTTGATTTCGGCGTTGTTAACGTTATTGGACATCTTTGTATATAATATAATATAGTATTATTCTCTTCAACTCATGTAACAATATGAGTTGAGGATATCTCTAAACACTTATATACGAATAACTAACTAAACTAAGATATTGCATTGATCACGTAAGCGGCCTAACGCCAAGCGATAGACGCAAAGGATTAATATGATGAAATGCCTTACAAGTATTCCATCAATATTCTAACAAAATCTATCCTAGAAGATCATATCTTCTCACATATCAGGTCTTTCCCAAAGAAAAATAGGCAACGTCTATTCAAGAGAGAAGTTTTCCCTTAGATTATTAGCTAAAAAGATGACAGTTCGTGTTGTGTAACTGTTGAGATATCAACAATAATTATAATAATTTGCGCCAATCTTTTTACCCCACATCTAATCTTGCCCCATGGGATAACACTACCTCGTTTGTTTTACGTGGTAATGTTCTTCTGATACTTCTCCATCTCGAATGGAACAGCATCCCTTGTCCTTAAAGGGGTTTTCTAGGTTTATGATTCATTGAATTACTACACCGCTTTACGGTACAAGTCGTTAGTGGCTGCTGGATTGCCGACGCGACAGACAATTAGCGCTAGATCCGTTGTTATTCTTTGCAAAATCACGAGGTCATAATCGACACAAAGCAGGCGGGCATGACTGATGCGATTAGTTGTCGGGTGGAAAAAAGGGCGACTAATGTTGCTGTTTTGAGTCAAAGGCATGGAGAAAAATAAAAAAATATTGACGTGGGCCGAGCGAATGAAAGCAGAGAAAACAGAGAGAGTTTTGACCAAATTTGATATAATCACATCATAAATCGATACTCTGGCTCAACATTCTCATCTCAACATTCAATACATATTATTGATTCAGCATCATAGCATTATCGATCATTACTTTTGAAGACTCAGATCAATTGAAATGGCACCTACTGTAAAGCATTGGAATTACGAGAAAGACGAGGATCTCGTCTTGTCACAATTGATTGGGCTAGCTAGAACCAACCCAAATTTGAAAGTGATTCTGGCAGAAAAAGTGGTTTACAATTCCCAATCTAAGGAGGACAAAGTCATGTTGTTGTCTGGAGGTGGATCTGGTCATGAACCTTTACACTGTGGCTTTGTCGGTAATGGTTTATTAGACGTCGGTGTCGCAGGTCACGTATTTGCCTCGCCTTCCACCAAACAGATTTTGGCTGGTATCAAATCCAAACATTCAAAGGCTGGAACTTTGGTGATCGTCAAAAACTATACCGGTGACATTCTTCATTTTGGTTTAGCTGTCGAAAGGGCCAAGGCCTTGGGTTATAATAATATTGAGTTGGTAATAGTAGCTGACGATGTCAGTGTTGGTAAAGCTAAAAATGGACTTGTTGGTAGAAGAGGTTTAGCCGGTACCTCTTTAGTGCACAAAATCTTGGGTGCCTCTGCTGCCAATGGTGCTCATTTGAAACAATTGGCCAAATTAGGGAAAGCTGTGGTTGATAATCTTGTTACCATAGGTGCTTCATTGGACCACTGCTCTATCCCAGGTAGGCACGGTGAAGATGCTGAACAGGTCGAATTTTTGAAATCAGATGAAATCGAGATTGGAATGGGAATTCATAACGAACCGGGTGTCAAAAAAGTGTCACCAATTCCAACAATTAATCAGTTGATCTCCAGCTTATTGAAATTTTTACTATCTACTGAAGACAAGGATAGAAATTACGTGTCCTTCAAAGCAGATGATAAGGTCGTTTTGTTAATCAACAATTTGGGAGGAGTTAGCAATTTGGAATTGTATGCAATCACTCACCATACCATTGAGCAGTTAAAAAACGATTACAAAATTACTCCAGCAAGAGTTTATACAGGTGCCTTCACCACTTCATTGAACGGCCAAGGCTTCAGTATCACCTTGTTAAATGCTTCCAATATAACTGATGTTGATGCTATTGAATTACTAGATGCACCAACCGATGCAGTTGCTTGGAATGCTAATTTTTCTTCATGGGAACCAGCTCGTGACGGTGACATTTTTGTTGAGGCAAGGGAACTGCAAGAGGAGATGGTCTCCTCGAATTTTAAAGTTGACTCAAAGAAATATGTAAGTATTTTGAAGTCGGGTTTAGAAGCAGTGTTGAAAAAGGAACCAGATATTACAAGATATGATACCATCGCTGGTGATGGTGATTGTGGTGAGACATTGGCGAATGGAGCAAACGCAATCATCGCAAGTATTGATAATGGTAAATTGGAAACATCTGATTTTGTAAAATCTTTAGTTGAGATCACCGACCTCGTCGAAGATTCCATGGGTGGTACTTCAGGTGGCCTTTACTCAATTTTTTTGTCTAGTTTGGCTCAGTCCTTGAAAAATTCAAACTCCAATGACTTGCCTATGTCATTAAAAGACGCATTGAATTCTTTATTCAAATATACAAGTGCCAGAGTTGGTGACAGAACTTTGATTGATGCCTTAGATCCATTTGTCAATACATTCTCAGAATCTCACGGGGATTTTGCCAAGGCTGTGGAGGCTGCTCAAAAGGGTGCAAATAGCACTAGAACATTGGAGGCTAAATTCGGCAGAGCTTCATATGTTGATCAAGATGACTTGAAAAAAGAAGGTGGTTTGCCGGATCCTGGTGCTGTTGGGTTGGCTGCACTTTTTGAGGGATTTTACGAAGCATATGAATGATTTAGTTAATAGCGACTCATTTCTTTGAAACAATGAAGTATCATCTTTATACGCAGTAGCATTTTGGCCATTATCTCTTTAGTTCAATTTGTTTAATCTCGTTGCAAATACTTCAATTTTTTTAATCTCGTTGCAAATAATCACCATATGAAACTTAAGCTCATCTCTAGCAAGAGAACATAAAAAAAAAAAAAAATTTTCAAAATCGCATCATTGCATATATTTTAAGTTGATATATTCATCAAGTGAAATCCAGAAAAGATGGATATTTTTAGAGTGTTAAGCAGAGGAGCATCATTAAAGAAATCCAAAGGCGCATCAGCCGACTTTTCGGCTCCAAATACCGCTAATAGTGGTCGAATTGGACAAAAGCAAAAAGATGATTTACAGAAGCAAGTAGATAAGGAGACAGATTTTTTTCATACGAAAAGGCACAACCCTCTGGCATCTGATTCGAGAGATGGAACTGCTGATATCGAAAAACAGCAGAGGGAGGAAGAGATTCCACCACTGAAAATTCTTACCGAGGAAGACCTGAAGATATTGAGAAAGTCATATCATTGTAAAGTGAGTGGACATGATATTCCACTACCGATTGGATCATTCGAAGATTTAATCAGTCGATTTCACCTTGATAGGAAGCTTTTGAGCAACTTGATTGATTCCAATTTCACTGAGCCCACACTGATTCAAAGCGAGGCTATACCCATGAGTTTATCACAACGGGACTTGACGTGCTGTGCTCCAACTGGGTCAGGTAAAACGCTAGCATTTTTGATCCCATTGATGCAAACTCTACGTAAGAATAAAAAAAACCATGGTATCAGAGGTTTGGTAATATCGCCAACGAATGAGTTGGCACTGCAAATTCACAATGAGTTGTTGAGATTGAACAAAGGTAAGAACTTGGAAATCGGATTGTTGTCTCCTTCATTATTCAAGAAAATAAAGAGAAATGATGTTTCTTACAAAAAGTTCGATATTATGATAACAACTCCTTTGAGATTAATCGACTTGGTCAAAAGTGAAGAAGTGGGGTTGAAACTTGATACAGTTGAGCAGTTAATTTTTGATGAGGCAGACAAATTATTTGATTCAGATTTTGCAGAACAAACAGATGACTTGTTATCGCAGTGTACTAATGTGAAGTTGAGAAAATCCATATTTTCAGCTACAATTCCATCCGGTGTCGAACAGATTGCGCAATCCATCATGAATGATCCAGTCAGGATCATCATCGGACATAAAGAAGCTGCCAATGCATCCATTGAACAAAAATTGGTTTACTGTGGTAATGAGCTGGGGAAATTAATAGCAATAAGACAAATGATTTTTAACTCAGAGTTCAAACCTCCTATAATTATTTTTTTGCAAAGTGTGATAAGAGCTAAAGCTTTGTTTCATGAGTTATTATACGACAAGTTGAATGTGGATGTCATTCATTCCGATAAATCGCAAGCTCAAAGACTGAATACTATCGAAAGATTCAAGAACGGAGACATTTGGTGTCTTATATGTACCGATGTGTTAGCTCGTGGTATTGATTTTAAATGTGTCAACTTGGTCATCAACTACGATGTACCACAATCAGCACAGGCTTATGTGCACAGAATTGGTAGAACAGGTAGAGCCGGTAATAAAGGTCGTGCTGTCACCTTTTTCACTAAGGATGACTCCCTCGCTATTAAACCAATAGTCAATGTGATGAAGCAGAGCGGCTGCAAGGATGGATATAGCGATTGGATGGAAAAGAGTTCTCACATCACTAAGAGACAGAAGCAGCAGGTAAAACAAAGGTCAATCGAGAGGAAGGGAATAAGCACTGTTCCACATGTGATTAAGAAAGAAAAGAGGCAACATCGTGAAATGATTGAAGCAAGTAAAAAGAGAAAGTTGGAAGAAAGAGAAGCGGTCGATGATACAGAAAACCAGGTAATATGAATTGAATAATATCAGATCTTAATTTCTCTTTTTTGAAAATCAATTAAACGCTTTTGAATCTTGACAATTGCACCTCTTGGTGAATCAACAGTCAAAAATAAGAAAAGTCAACCTATAAATATATGAACAAATGAATATGATTATGTCTAATGATGTTCTGCCTTTGGACCGAATGATGGATAACCAACTATTTTTCTTCTACCGATAATCTCACCCAAAGAAAATAAGCCGAGTAATTGTATACCATATGAGCCGTATTTGTATACAAACTGCTTGTTGACAGCAAGAGCAGATTTTTTCAAGGAGTTGGTCAACTCAGTAGGGCTTGTCTTAAGGAGAGCCAAAGATTGTTTGTATAAAGATTTGTAAACTTCTTGAATTTGAGTCGTTGATGGTGGGGCAAGACCTTCTTTTAAATAAACTTGCTTACTCAATTCAGCAACAACCTTAGACCAGTATACTGTGGAGTTTTTAAAGTTGTTGAATCTGGTGGACCATGCGGAAGCTGTAGCCTGAGTGGATTGGAAACGTAAACCTGGTTGATTGATGGCTTGTTTGGAGAAGTTGAGGACTGATCTTGAGAACATTCTTGAGGGTTTTGAGGTGAACTTTATTAGTTAGTTATTTCGATTGAAATATCGGTTGAGTGAAGATAATCTCGGTGTCAGTAAACCAGATGTTATATTGTCAATCGGGCAATCACTTGATAGAATAAGTCTGTTCCGTCAATAAAACAATTTTTTTTCATCTTTTTTTCAATTTTATTTTTGTGAAAATTATGTTTTCCCTCAACCAATGAGAATTGATTATCCTAATACAGTAATTTCTTCTTATGGCTGATATTTGCGACATGGGGCGTTATTTTCTAACGCATTATTGACACTAAATATCATAGCAATAAAAGTGGTTCTACGAAGCACAAGCAAGGTGCTGATGTTGAAACAATACCTTTAATCACAATAGCAATTGATGGTTCAAGAGCTTTAAGCATACAAAATTCAAATGTATGAAAAAGAGATACAATTGTTGAAACATAAATTAAATCAACCCCTATTAAAAGAACGACAAAACTAGATAGCGGCATTTCTTCTAATAACCCTTCTCGGACCTTCACCTACAATAATAATTTTACCTTCGCTTTCCAATCTTCTCAAAGCATCTCCCAAGTCCATATTTTCAACCCTACCTTGACTCTGATCATTGATCTTCTTCAAAAGATCATTGAAATTTAAGGAACCTCTGTCGGACGACTCGACAATCTCGAAGATCTGTTTAGACAAGTCCTCTTCCAACTGTCTTTGTCTGGAGGAATGCCCTGTTTGAACCAAATCCATGTCAATTCTACCAGTGATGGGGTCGGTGGCGTACTCCTTGATGGCACTCTTCATTAATCTGACTGCTTCGTGCACATCACTAAGCTCAACATTTGGTGATAATCTCATCTTTGCATGCGCCTCTGCTAATCTGATCATTGACTCCAATTGTCTTGTTGTAGCAGTAATTCGTTTTTCTTGAGACCTGATATCTTCACCTAATTTTCTCATTTCAACATAGGATCTGACAAGCTCTTCTTTACCTTCCGGGGTCATGATTGGCTTGATGTTTTCTTTTGCATATTGGATATATAATGATAAGAAATCAATTGGTAAAATCTCACTTCTCGAAGCATTCTCAGGGGAATCTTCCAAGTACATGTTTGTTATGTGCTTCGCCAATTGTCTATCGATTTTTTCATCTACTTTATCCAAAATCAAATAAACCAAATCAAATCTCGACAACAACGGTGGTGGTAAATCGATATTGCTGGTAACGGGTAAGTTTGGATCGTATCTGGAATTGATTGGATTAGCCGAGGCTAAAATTGAGGTTCGAGCATTCAAGGTAGTAATGATACCTGCTTTGGCAATCGATATAGTCTGCTGCTCCATCACCTCATGCAAAACAGATCTTGTTGACTCACTCATCTTATCGAACTCGTCAATACAACAAACACCACCATCAGATAAAACTAAGGCCCCACTTTCCAACACCAATTGCTTGGTATCTATATCCCTGGTGACGTAGGCAGTCAAACCTACAGCAGAAGAACCTTTACCAGACGTGTAAACACCTCTTGGTGTAATTTTATGAACGTATGTTAAAAGTTGGGACTTTGAAGTAGAAGGATCACCACACAATAATATATTGATGTCTCCTCTATGTCTTCCACCATTTTTGAAAACTTTGTTGGTGCCTCCAAAAAGCTGTAACAATATGCCTTTCTTGACGTCATCCATTTCAAAAATGGAAGGAGCCAATGATCTTGCCAACAATTCATACAAGTCACTTCGCTGAGCGGTCTCGTTTATCTTAATAATGTCATCGTCGGTGATTCTTCTGGTTTCCTCGACTTCTTGGTGGTCACTGACCTCCGTTTCAAGAGTAGTGACGTCAACACCCAATCTTTTATTGTCAGTCTTTTTGATATGAACAACATCCAAATAAGTTTTAAAAAGTGATTTCATCGTGCTTTGCATGGAATTTAATTTAACAGGTGTAGATCTGAAAATGCCACAAACTTCGACCCTGTCACCAGCTCTGCAGCTATCCACCAACTCGTCATAAACACATAATGAAACTGAGTGTGGTGTTTGTCCATCCGGGACCAAGTCTGGTGTTTCTTGTAATCTAATAACCTGTTTGTCAGCAAATGACGATCTGTTGTGCACAATCTGCATAGAGTTCAATGAGTTGCATACTTCTCTTTTACAACGAGAAGGTTCCTGAATGACACCTCTATCTATCTCAACTGCTTCGGTGTGATCGCAAATGCTGCATTTGAAGAATGCGATCTTCATATCGGGGATTATTGGCGTGGATCTAATCACTAAACCTTTTACTGAAACCAACTTATCAATATCATTTGGATTCAACTCTCTCATACCCAATTTGGAGTCAATATTGTACGGTCTTACCTTGTAAATGGTTGTTTCGATATCATCGACATTATAATCACCATGAGCATTATTCTCAATTGCAATTTGAATCATGCAATCCTTGATGGTTTGATCCATGATTGGAATGACCTCTTGTGGATAGTTAATGAGTTGTTGATACAATTTCCTGGTTACAGGATAGGCAGCTAAATTCCTTGTATCCAAATTTAAGTTTGTCACACCCAACATTCTCATGTTATTCAATTGATCGAGGTAAAACAACTCGTTATCGGCAACTTCGTCATGAGAAACACCATCTTTCATCTTTCTATACTTCATCTTGAATGACATCAAGAAAGTCCTAAAGTTGTTTGAGCACTCTTGGATAGAAACATTTGTACCCCATATAACTCTGACAGGCTCTTCTTGATTGATCTCGCTTGCCAACGTGCTTGAACTTTCACGTCCCAAATCACTTCTTATACGTGTCTGGCTTCCCTCAGTAAAATACCTTCGACGATGTGGCGACGATACAATATCCGAAGAATTGATATCACCTCTGACATAATGCCTTCTGCCTCCTTCTCTATTTTGGCTCATGTTATCGCTACGGCCAAAATCCGACGAAATACTCTGTGACGATGGGAAATGTAAAGGAGATGAGACGTCGCCATACCTCTGAGATACTTGTGATCTTCTAAGAGGAGCATGCGTTTGCGAAGCCATTGGTGTTCTTACATCGCTGTGGCTATCACGTATATCACTCCCAGGCTGAGAGCTTGAAGGAAAGAACAACGGGGAAGATGGTGGAATAGGTTGTTGGTCTTGTGTTTGAAATGAATCCGGATCATTTTGAGTTGATTGTATTGGGTTGGTATTAGCTGAATCTTCCTGAGTATCTGCAACTGGCGATGAGCCACCTGGGTATGACATTATGGGTTTGCTGTGGCCTCAAGTGCAAATTGAGTTTAAATAAAAGGATCAATGAAATATCTAGATATTGATTGTCCTTCCAATCTCTATCTTTTGATCTGGGGGAACTTTTTTTATGAAAATTCTCTGTTTTTAAAATATTTCCTAAAGCGTTAAATTAAATTTGTGATTGAAGACGCGTCTCCTTCAAATCTTTTCTGAAAAAAAAAATGAAAAAACCCACATTATAGGGCCTCCACGACAGTAAGTAGTGTGGAGGATCATTTCTGAGCGTCCTACAGCATCACGATCAAATAAAACAACCACAAAAAATGGTTCTCTTTACTAAAAATACTATCTAATCAGCCTCTGCTTCTAACCCCTTCACTACTGCTTCCAAGTTTTTGATCTTTTGCTCGTCATTTAATTCATAACACTTTTTGTTCTTCTTGTTAAAATGTTTGTCGATAGTTGCTCTCACCACCAGATTTGGATACTTATTGTCCAATGACTTCCTAGTTAACTCAACAAGGGTTGATATGGACAAATCGTTGTTGGATGCCACATAACGTAAAACCTTTAGCAACTCGATATCGTTTGTGATCACCTGATTTGGCTTTTTATGTCCCGTAAGCACGTTCACCGTGTTACTATTTAACTTAAGAGGCGACAGCGGCACCTTGGTCGATGGTATGGATGAATTGAGGGCAGAAACAGTGAGCGCCTTGGTCGTCTGATTCTCGCGTGTCTCATGCTTGATGTCCCAATAGTTTTTGTATGGATCAATAGGGTGCTCGAATCTCAAGCTTTCCATACACAAAGAGTTGAAGTATCTATCATCCTCTGTTTCAGCCAGTGGATCAGAGTACGTTTTTATCACGGGAATCAAGGGACCTATCAATGTTCTCTTTTTCATCATCAGATCTTTTTCGAGAAATTCGTCATCTTCTTCATCATCGGATGCTTCTGCTGCACTCATTTCTTCGTCGTCAATCTCTTCTCCTTCGCCCTCATCATCTTCTTCGGGATTCCACTCCAAATCTGAATCATAATTGTAATCAATTGATGCATCATTCACTTTCAGACTTGGATTTTTGTTAAGTTCTATGTTAAAAGCCAGCTTCACAGAACTTATTGTTTTAGACACAGTTCCAGAATAAGGAGGCCTCAGATTTTCATAGAATGACAAGTATTTTCTTGGCACATTATTTAACATTTTCAAGACTTCCGTTTCCGAATAGTTGTTGTTGAGTGCTTGCACCACTTCAAAAGCTGTATTCTCCTTCGTATCACGTTTAAACGCATTCTCGGTCGAACGAAAAAATTCAACAGCATCAGATACAACCCCGCATAACGATGAATCGAATTTGGCGTTATTGAGAGCTAGCTCGTCTTCTGGGAGTGAGCATTGATGAAACACTTGAGCGTTCTCTTTAACATAAAACAGCAAAAATGAGCTGAAGTAATTGGGCAGTTTCTCAGATGAAGGTCTCGCAACACTGTGAATAGGAACATCGCATTTAGATTTGAAAAAAGACCCAATTCTCATCTGGGCTCTATTCTTTTTCTCTTCGTCTTCAAGTTTCCGTCTCTCTGCTAACTCCCTCTCTTTTAACTTGTTCAGTTTCTCTCTCTCAACTTTTTTTCGTTTCTCTTCTTTTTCAAGCTCAAGTTTGAGCCTTTTATCTTCCTTTTCTTTCTCAAGCATTCTCCTCTTCTCCTCCTTTTGTAATTCCAAGTATTCCTTCTTTCTCTTCCTTTCCTCTTCTAACTTGATTCTCTTCTGCAACTTCTCCAGCTCAATCTGCTTTTTTCTTTCTTCTCTTCTCTTCTTTTCCTCTTCTTTCTTGAATCGTTTTTGCTCCTTGTCTTTCTCTCTCGCTTGTTTGATCTTCTCTTCCAGTATGCTTTGTTGCTTCTTATGATTAGTTGATTCTGCAGCATGAGTTACGTCTGTCCCTACTTCACTCGTTTTAGCTATCGGGTCACGGAACTCGCAACCCTTCTCTATCACCACCACATCATCTCCTGTCATGTCAATAAAAGTGTCAGTTGTTGTTTTTTCAGCTTGTTGGAGTATCTCGAATTGATGATCATCTTCTGTGGACGGCGCATCTAATTTGATCTTTTTGGGTTCACCACTAGAATTTGAGACATTTGGGTCCAAATTTCGCTTTTGGCTCATATTTTCCGATAGTGAAGCATCTGATGGAGACCCCAAAGAAGCGAATGGCAATGTCGATTGTGTTGACATGGAATAGGTAGTTAGGAATGAGAACAAAGAGAAACTTGATTCAAAATGAACGCGTTTTTAATTTTAGTTTTTCTCTTCGTTATTTGTTATAGTCGAGTGCTTTGATTGACAGATGAGGTACAGCAAAGAAACAGATGAATAACAACAATATTTTCATATCCACCCAAGTCCAAGGCCATCTAGATGACTGGGCTCTGGAGAGGTCAAAAACAGACTCCATCATAACAAGACTGTCTGACTTAAAGAGTCAATACCTGCAGCCACTGCCAGAAAAGGTACCAACAACGGATTATCTGACCAGACGAACGAGCAAGCCCAAATCTAACAGAGTAAAGAGCATCACATCGCATGTAACAAAAGCTCATAAAACCAAACAAATCAAACACAAGTCAATCTTGGAACTACTATCGGGCAAAAAGCGTAAGGTGAAAGAGATTATTCAACGAATTGCCGCCATCGAAAAACTTTCAACTTCCGATCTGATTATTCAAAATCAAACATCAGAATCAAGTATCATATACAGTAAAGAAGAATGGTTTGACATAGTGCGAAATGTCAGTTTGCATTTCCCACGTCTTTCTCGTTCTTCGAAGTTAACGATCTCACTGATCACAAGAAGATATCTACAATTTGACACATATGACATGCCGCAAGTCTCGCATGAGGGTTTTTCGTCGCAAACAAAAATTGGCGAAGAACCAGAGCTCTCTCTATGGAGAGCAGCAGCAACGCCTCCTACTTTGAGACTCACAAATGAAGAATTAAAATGGCTATATGATATCAGTGATGACGAGACTGCATCCACGGCGCAAAATAATGACAGTAGCTTTCAAGAAGTTGACTCTGAGAACGTGCTCAACTTGTCACAAGTTTTAAGAAAAGCAAAGACATTGGAGAGTGCTGAAGCTTTTGAGACCAATGGGATCGAGATTCCAAATTCCTCCCCGGAGCCAGAACTCCTAATCGCCGAAAGGAGACCGATTAATAACATTCGTAGTCATGATTTTGAGAGCTCTGGACTATTCGCTCGTCAAAGTCGATGTGATGCTGACAAGGACCACCTGGATATGCTCTCTTCAATCTCAATCTTTCCTGATTGCATACAAGAAATTTCTTCAAGTGATGACATGTCTGTTAAGCAAAATGATCTCAAGGTTCTACCAGGTGATTCTCAGTTATATCCGGCTACTATTTCAAATACTTCCTCTTCAGACGTTGAAGAGATGATGATGCACGACTCAGCTAATTCATCGAAGTCAATAAGCCAAGAAGATGCTGAAAAGTTGATTTTTTCACCAAAGGAGAGTGAGAAACATCAGTATGAGGATCGGTTGATCTCAGCTGATAACTTCGACGCAAATCTGGTTCTTAATTCTGAGCGAAGTAATTTGAATAGCTTCATAGTTTCTTCACCTATCAGCCATTCGTTGAGGCCCCTGGCCACTAACAGAGAAGCGACTGAAACTTTGAAATATCTCAACAGCCAGCAAAATGTGTTAGAAGTTGTACGACAGTCTGAACACGGTATAAATCAACTACCAAATGACATATTACCAATGAAGTATGGCGATAAGCGATTACATGATGCCTTTCCTGATGAAAATTCGTCTTTTCAAACAGTCTATTCAACAGCTCAATCAGAGATATACTATACTCAATTATTGGAAGCCCCAGGAAAGTCTCCTGTAGTATGTAATGCCGCACATCTCAGGCAAGGCTATCCAAATTCAGTTGAGATAGCAATCAAAGGCTGCTTGGCTCAGTCTGATCCACATCAAGTATTTGTGAAGAGGCACCAGGCTGAAAACATATCCACGGAGATGGGGTCTAAAGCAAGGGACTCTTCTGCAGAGCAGACGGATCTCAGCATCATAACCACAAGAATTCTCGGAACCATGAAAACCGTGATTGAAGCTGATGAGATACCAAATAGCTCGAGTGATGAAGAGGATGTGAGCATCATTGAGATTATAAGGGAACTTAAACATGACACACCAAGAATGATCGAAGTCCTTTCGAGTCAAAAAGCAGCATCCCCGACTCGTGATGGGCCTTCAGAAAGCGGTGAATTGATTGAAGGAGAGCTAGGGCTATCTCCAGAGATAAATAAGCATCATGATGTGGCAGATCGGATTATCCAAGATAGTCAAAATTCCTTTGAGAGCCTACTGGCAGCAGACTTTTCCAAGTGTACCAATGATGAATTGAAAAAGAAGCTTAACAGCTGGGGTTTGAAGATTAGAAAAGGACGCTCCAAAATGATTGAAACGTTGACTCAAGCGAGCCTCTTGATCAGTCAGTCTCAGAAATCACAACAGCAATCGGAAACTCCAAACTTTGTGCTGGCTTCGCAGTGCGATAAATTAAGGGCAAAGGAGTTAATTTTTGAAAGGATAACACAACTGATCAAGGGTAATATTGAACTTTATGAAAAAATCATTTTATTTGAACCGGTCCAAATGGGTGAGTTTCAGAAATCTTTGAGAGATGCTGAAGTCATCATAGAAGCTTACATGATACGAGAGTATTGTGATCTGAAAGGTGTAACCTTACTAGGTGGTGATAAAGAAGTTGGCTGGGAGCTGGCTCTTCAAAGCGATAACTAGAATAAAAATATTTAGTGCAAACAGCGTCAAGCGTTCAATGTTGGATAAATCAAGATTCGAATCGGTAGGCTTGGAGCGTAAGTATCAAAGAAACTTCTTCTCCAGTAGTTCTTCATCCTCTTTCACGAATAAGGCTGTGTTCAAATACTTGATCAATTTCACGCTAAAACTCAGATCCAACACAAGCCCTAAAATACCCCGTATGAGAAAATCCGTTACACCTCCATACATCTTGTTATAAGATTTGTCAACAACAACTGAGATGTGATAGCAGAAAACAATCAAAAGTGCCAACATCAAAAGTGTTATGAACAATGATTTCAGCAGTCTTTCTGGTGAAAATTCATCCTCCTCATTTCTTCTTGTTAGAGGTGGGGGTTTCCTAACTGCTCTTCTCTTAAGTACTTGCTCAGTATTCTGTGGGATGTTCAGTGCCCTGTTTGATGAGGTCGCTGAGGACATTATCGTGATTATTGCTCAAAAACATCACTACGTGTTTGGGAAATTCGCGGCAGTTATAAAAACAGAAATCAATTATCTAGCAGAACGCGCACTACACTTTATTTCGAGAGTTCAATTTGGCTCAAATAGCCTATCTTTCGTTGTCTTCATACTCAAATTCACAATGAGCGCGAAAGCGCTTCTTTCAAGAGGTCTTACGATGTGAAAAAGGCATACACTTTTGGAACACTAATATTCATCGACTAAAGCCTGTTTTTTCTCATTTTTTGAAACGGATATTCTATACAAAATTTCTCGGAATCGTGTTCTCCCACACTTGCTCGTGTACTTTATCGCTTCCCTCGAACAGCTCTATTTTATTGTATAGATAAAAGTTCAGTTTATCACACGTCATCTTAGATATGGTGAGCAACTTTGTTTGCCATTCGCCTCTTCCCACGACTAGTTCCCAATCACATTGGTTGAAAGCTGACAAAGGATCGCCAACTTTTATAGACCAGGTGTTCCTATTAGTGGAACCCATTTCTATGCCATTTGCAGAACCGATGGTGGGCAACGACCTGGCACCTTCATCGGAGTAATCATCAATTGTCCAGGTATTCTTGATGACATCAAAGACAATTTTTCTTGACCTAGTCTCTTCCCTCAATATTTCCCTTTGACATGGAGCCAAGGATTCGGGTGCTTGAAAGGCAGGTGTGTCTTCAATATCTTTTGAAGACAACAAGGGAAGAACCAATTCTCCCTTGAGTATGGTCAATGTGGGAGTTTCAGCTGACGGCCAGCTTTGAGGCCAGTCGGTTGGGGACAACGATAATCTGAGCTTATGACCTTTTTTGATAGACACACCAACAACATCCAACTTCAAAGATAGATCGTATACATCACCTACTCTCAACACCTTTGGAAATTCATGTGAATTTCTATGAGAGAGATTCAATAGTCCCCAGCTAACCAAGACAGACTCACCTGATGGGTGAATATCTGTCAACCTTGCAGACAAGTTTGCCAAAGTCTTATCCGAAGACAAAGAGATCTGAAGAATCGGCTGACCCAAGAGGTCCATATCACTTTCAAAATTCAGTGAATCAAAGAATGTGCACTTTGCGTCTTCCATTCTTTGATCTGCGGGAAAGTCGCCATCTTGACCAAAGGGACACCAAACACCTCGGAAAAGTCCGTGCTCTTGAGCCCCCGAGAAAGCGATATCAAGAACATGGTCATCAGCACTTTTCACTAATTTACGATCTGCAGTGAGCACTAATGAGAAAGTTGGTTTATCTTGGAAAGACGTAGAGATCCATTTTCCTGGTCTAAATTTATAAGCATCTTGCATGTCACATGGGTCCTGTATATAGGCAGTCAACCTTGGTAACTCGTAATTGACCCCTGATTCGGGACTCAAGTGCGTAGTCCACCACTTACAGGCAACTTGCAAAAATCCAATACCAGGTGATGGAGTAGCAACCTCCGGGAATTCGTGAACCCAAGGCCCAATAATACAAGCACTTCGCTCATTTGGCAAGTTCTCACACATTCTGAAAACTGGAGTTGTGTATCCATCTCTCCAACCTCCTACGGCCAAAACGGGTATATCAACTTTTCCGTAATCTTGGCAAATAGATCCGTGCTTCCAATATGCATCTCTCGTCTGATGTGAAAGCCATTCTATCACATTCGGTGGAGTTTTCAACCGTTCAAGCCAGTTTTCTCGCCAAGAGTCTCCAACAATCTGCGGATCTTGTGGCCTGGCGTTGTAAGCAAACATTGTGGAAGCCCACCACAACATATCGGACGCCAAGATACAGCCACCTCTGTAATGAACATCATCTGCATATCTGTCATCGGTTGACATTAAGGTGATTATAGTCTTCAATGCGGGATGCTGTCTATATGCTAGTTGCAATCCGTTAAAGCCACCCCATGACTTACCAAACATACCAATGGAACCATTAGACCATGGCTGTTTCACGACCCAGTCAAAACAATCTAAGCCATCTTCTTGTTCTTGTAATAAGTACTCATCCAACAACACACTGTCAGAATCACCACAACCTCTCATGTCAATTCTCATTGAGGCAAATCCATTACCAGCAAAGTATGGGTGACGAACGCTATCTCTAATTGCAGTGAAGTCATTTTTTCTGTATGGCAAGTACTCAATCACAGTACCCACTTTAAGATTGTTTTGAAGAGCAATCTCTGGAATCCAGATGTGAGCATATAGCTTACAACCATCTCTCATGGTGATCACGACATCTTCAAGCTTGATCACTTTGTAAGGCAAAGATTCAGGGTCGACAGTTTTTCGTTCATCAGAATCTGCAATATTGAAAACCATAGTCAGATCCGCTTAAAATTCGTCAGCTTATTTGCAATTCGATGATGAAAATTCAGTAATCTCATCTTTTATAGTTCTGGAAAACAGAGATCGAATTGTTCTCCTGAAGTATTCTCGGTTACTGCTTCTCTATTTTTTACTGGCGCATTATTGTTGTGAGATAAAACGGAAATTCTGCTATCACATCCTGAGCACGTATATTCCAATTTCCTAATCGGGAAATTTCGGCACCAAGCCCTACAGATAAGGCTCCTATACACTTATACTCTCTCCCCTGTGTGATAATCATATTTCTGATATTATTTAATTTTTAACCAAAGCTTAGATATAAGAGCTCTCAGAACACCTTTCAACAATGGCCAACCATTATCGGCCCTCACTGCATCACCATTCTCTTCAAGTCTTCGGTGAAGATATGTCTTTGTTTCTTGTGGAGGGCCCCATGGGACATATTTAATGATGTTACGGACACCATGGTTCTCTACCAAGTCAAAAGTTACATCGTCAGCCATTCCAAGTAACTGACCCAAAACCACGTTCGCTTTAGATGGAGAATCTGATTTGTTCAATAAAGCTGTGACCTTGTACTGTGACACTGGGTTGTGTGATGCCACTACTAAATGTCCGATGGTTGTTTGATCTCCCGATAATAAATCTTCAACACAAGATGCAATTGCTGAGTCGTAATTCTTATCAGTATCCGCTTTGGTGTCATGAATTATACTCCTGTCGGCTTCGGAATGGATATAAGCACCTCTGACCAACTTCAAGCCAAGTCTGTAACCGTTCTTCTCGGCAAGCCTCTTTTCCTCAAGCAAAAGAGGAGATGATTCTTTGAGATACATCTGTATTGTTCCAATCACTGATACTGGGTTACCAACTGGATTGAACTTTCTGTATAACCTTCTTTGCAATTCATAAACACCGCGTTGCAAAGGATGTGCCTCTGCATCAATGGTAGCTACTAAAAATGGTGCAATTCTCTCTGGATACCTCAACCGTAACTCTTCATTTCTCTTGTAGACAATATCACACAATTTTCTACAATTTTCTACTAATCTTTCAAAATCCTTTGAATACTCTGGTTTATCAAAATTTTTCAAGACTGCTGCGGCATTGTCTATAAGCCCAGTGGGTTTTAATGCTACGTAGCCAGGTGGTGTCACGTTGATCTGCTCGATGTCATTTTCAATCATTTGTACAGTGTGAGGGAAGAGAATTCCATCAATTGATTTGGCTGTCTCCTCAATGATGTAATTGACATCAACGCCCTTATTCTCTTCACAGGCCTCTATGGACAAACTTAGCATCATGTTATTGATATGTCTTTTACTCAACTTCTCGCCTGTACTCATCACTTCCGAGAGCGTTTCGCCCCCACAATATAACCTGTAAACGAACGCCTTCACCAAGAACATCGGTGTGTAAGGAAATAGCTTCACGACCAAATTCAATACAGTCTTATTAAGGGTGCAAAGACCAATGGCACCATATGATATTAAGTCGCCTGTCTTGACACTTGCTAAATATTGCCACTTCGGTACAACTTTGGGTGTATTGATGGCATTGATTGCAAGAGGTAAGTCCGATGCTGTCGATAGAGGGGTTATCCCCACACTAGGGTTTTGATAGGATCTTGAGGCTTGATTTTGAAGAAATCTCTTCGTAACACTTCGATTGAATTTCAGAAGTTGATATTTCGAGGCTAATTCTGCTCTTGGCAAAATTACGTTGCTCATATCAGACTTTTTGAATGTTTTCCTTTCACGTTGAAAGTACCACTTTGGATGAGTGCTGGAGCGCCATCCCATTTATATATCTGATCATATCTCAGAATAACTAAATTTTTTTGTGTACTTTTGATGTTGCATTTTGCAGCTCTAAGCGAGATTTTTTTTACAGATAATCTAAGCGAAATTTCCTCTCTTAGCGTTGCCCTTCTCGTTCTCCATGTTTTTCCCGCAATTATAATTGGGCCATCAACAAGCGTCATAGATTGAGCTTTAACAGCACCTAACTGCGATAAATCAACTACGTTGACTAAATTTACCACAAAGTGGTTTAACAATTTTCAATTCACTCAAAGCTGTATTTCAGTAGCTCGTTTACAAACTAGCACGCAAATCGGACACTAATTGATTTGAAATCCCGAACTTGCTCGTATTCTAACCACTGGATTCTCTACTATTCCACCAGCACAAACGTAAATTTCGAATTTTATTCATTTTATTTTATTCATTTTAAGCAACGCGATGAAGTCAAAGGCGTGAATCTCAAATGCAATACCTCTCTTGGTTCAAACCAGCACGAAAACGATGGTATTTTCTGGAAACCTCAGTCTTTTTGACATATGAGTCAAAATGTTCCTACGAAGCGCCTCCGATTCCAGCAAGGTATGCCAATGACCAAGTCTTAGACATACCGTTGTCAAGATAAGACCACTGGAACCCTGGATCATTGAAGAATTTGTACAGTGTCTTTGGATCAAACAATCCGACATTCAACATTAGAATACCTTTCCAGCCTCCAGTTACACCTCCTATGATCGGTGACAACTTTTGATCCCATTCTTCCCTTACAAAGATTGGAGATCTGATGAATGAAGATATAGGTGTGATAGGTAACATATGAATTCCTTGAATATATTCCAAGTTAGTTCCAAACCAAGTAGAGTGATCAATTTTATTTTGAAATTTGATACCAGACACTTTATTCCCGATGAATTGGGTCGGCTGCACTTTGTTATCATTCTTGTACAACATGTAATCATTCATCGCTAAGTTCATAATTCCCAACATTATATCTGCTCTTGCCTCCATGTTTGAGTCTGAAACAACTTTAGCCCATATTTTCATGGCGTAGGCAAAATTGTAGTCTTCTGATGATGATTCCTCGTCCTTACCATCTGCAGCTTCCAAAAGTCCTTTTGCCCAGGAGTGGCCATTTATGTAGTCAAAAGTTCTTGATACTGGGAAGTACGAGTCATCTGATGACGGATTAGCAACGTCTCTGATTAAAGTATTCACCCAATCTCTGTTCTCTTGTAACCAGTTTCCACCCAATTCTTTATCAACTTTTGCTACAATGGCAGCTGCATGAATATGATACCCATAATGAAAATGATGATCATTATAGAATGTATTTCCATAGTCAACAGCAGTATCACCCCCAAGACCACCTGAAGATACAATCCCTTTCCATGTAGTATCATAAACCAAGGGAAGAATTTGGTTATTCTTTGTAAACCTACCAACAGCAGATTTCATTTTTGATAGCAATGTTGTGGTTAAATTTGAGTCTTTTAATATCTCATGACACACATAAAGTACATATGCATATTTATCGAGAATTTTTCCCGACGTATACATGGAATCAACGTTGGACATGGCAACAACATCGTCGTTCACTTCTGAACTTGCAGCCAGTCTGATACTGTTCAATGCAGCAGCGGTATATGTGGCAGATGATCCTGGAATTGTAGAAAAGGGGCCATATGATACTGAAGACGGAATCTTGACACTCATCTCAAACTTTTTCGTCAAGTATCCAATCATAGTACCACTCACATGAGAGTCGATTGTTTGATTTGTTTTTGAAAGATTCATGGAGCTGTTAAAAGAGGTGACGTGATGAGGAAGAGCATAAATCAATGGATTGCCGCTGTTGGATGTACCAGACGTGGACCAATTCAAGGAGTAATATCCGTTCGACCCACTGGTCATGCCAGAGACAGTACATCCTGTCAGATAACAGCCAGCCGCACTGTCATATGCACCTCCATCACCGAAACATAGCTGAATCACACAACCGCTGATAGAATTTGAAGCGATGATTTGATTAGATCCTTTTTTTGCAAATTGGATTGATTGATCAGCAGGAACAGTCACATACATAAGCCAAGTGTGTCCATCGTTCAAAGTAATTTTGAATTTACTGATGTTGGGTCTTGGGGGACTGGCACCAGTAACCGAAGATATGCCTACTGTAGTTGAAATCATTGGTATCAAATTGTAATAAATGCCGGTAATAAATCCCTGGCATTGTAAGACTGGAATCAAGAGGTATTGATTTGTCGCGTTAGTGAAGTTGATATTAGCAGAAAAGGTTGTTATTGTGTCGATGTTAAATTTTGTGCTAGAGCCAAAATCCGTTGATCCCATGATCAAGGATTTGACTCCTGTGGGGTTAAAGTAGTACTGAACAGGGTTTGGTCCAGGTGCGTATACTCTCTGGGAAGCAGGCTGATGAGAGATAGCTAGCCCAATTGCATCACTTTTCGAGTACCAGCACGAGTAAGGATCCAAGTACACTGGGTTGGTTTGGTCCCCAAGTAACATATTGAAAATGAAATTGTTTGTAGGAATAGCGCCTAAAGGGCCCTTTTTAAACCCAGAAACACCAGCTGGAATGGCAACAGGGTGTGGACGACGACTAAACACTAAAGTTGGAGCAGAAGTCGAGATTGGTTTCGAAAAGACATTAGACGCTGATGAGTAGAATTAGTGACCTGAAACAAAAAATCGCAGGGAGATCAATGTACTACGAAAGACTCACCGGACATGTTGGTCAACGCAGTGATCTGAGGAAGGTTCGGGTGAGAATGCAACACGCCGAGTTGTGGAAAAAATGGGTTTGCAAACGGATAGTCTTTCAAATTATAATTTTTCCACAGAAAATGAATTTTGATCTCAATGTAACTTTGTAGCGGTGTAATTTACCCAATGCAGGAAGGGAAGAAAGCCTGAAGTCTACCAAAAAAGGGCTAACCCGTTACTTGAGTTCACTTCACTCTACTGAACCCATTCACCAATGTATCTGTGTAATCCGTTTTTGTCATCGAGGCTTTTAGGAGGTGATTGGGTAGTGCCTGATCCTACTTCGTTGGCAGTTGTCTCTCTTCAGTTAGCTTATCAACATTCAAGAGAAATCAAATCGGAAAAAGAAAAAAAAGCTAAGAAAAACAACAAATGAATTGATACTTGTTAATAACTGAATTCAGCGCTCACAAAAAGAAGAGCCTATTGGGGTATCGACACTGACGCTCGGATTGTTACTGTCTTCAAAAATGAGCTCCACGAATTTGATATCCCTCCAGCGTGATTGCGAGTACACACAACCGAGGTATTCTGTGACGAATTATTGCTAACAATCTTACAGATTTTTTAACTGTGCTAGGTTCCATTCAGACAAGTAATGGGTTGAAAAATCTCATAATTGATGAGACTACCGAGAAGCTTTTGAGTTATTTACTTGAACCTCGAGAGCTATTGCGATATGTCACGGCAATAGAGAGAATCGATAAATTGCGAAAACCTCAATTATCTATTGAAGGTGTTTACTTCTTGGAACCTAACCACTTTTCTCTCAAATGTTTGATGGCTGACTTCACTATCCAGCCTCATAGATACAAGAAGGCACATTTGATATTTTTGCCCGGTCTCACAAAGGACTTGGAGACGATGATCATGAGCAATCACGCCTTGCAATATAACACCAGCAGTTTGCAGACGTTTTATTTCACAATGTTACCTCTAGAACAGAGCATGTTTGTGACTCAAAATGTCGACGCCTTGAAAATTTACTACAACCCCAATAACTATGACTTAGTGAACAAACAAGTGGAAAAGACTGTTGACGCCCTAATCAATCTATGTATAATAACTGGCGAGTACCCAATGGTTAGATACTACTCACCGGCCGATCCACTTAATGACTCCTCTGCTCTACCAAGATTGATAGCTAGTCAATTCCAACAAAGGATTGATGACTATGCAAGAATAAATAGCAATTTTCCACCCACTGATAACCCAAGGCCCAGATCAATATTTGTCATCACCGATAGAACGGTGGATTTGTTGGCTCCTATATTACACGAATTCACTTACCAAGCAATGGCGTTTGATTTGCTTGAGTTTGACAAGAACAAAGACGGAGACTACATTAATGAGTTCACATATGAAGCTGAAAATGAGAAAGGTGAAAAGGATTTCAAAACCACGCGGTTGAACGATAACGATCCGGACTGGGTTTCGTTGAGACATTTGCATATTTTAGATGCATCCGAAACGTTGGTCAATTTCATCAATGACTTGATTGCAAAGAACCCATTGATGGTTGATAGATCAAATGCATCTACATCTACCGATTTGCTATATATTGTGGCACATTTGAAAGATTTTGATGAGGAAAGAAGGCTTATTACCGTGCATAAGAAATTGACAGATGAGTTGTTGAAAATCAATGGAGAAAGAGGACTCGCAGAAGCTTCAGAGTTTGAACAAGATTGCGCTTCAAATGGAGTTAGCTTTGAAGGTGAGAAAATAAAAGGTATGGCTGATTATTTACTTCAGTTGTTATCGCAGAAGAAGTACAAGGAGGGAGATAAAGTGAGATTGATAGTAATTTATGCGTTTTACAGAGGTGGGATCATCCAACAAGACTTGCTCAAGTTGATCAATTTTGCTGATCTTGTGGATTTGCAGCCCATCATAATGGCATTATTTCAAAGTTTTGAAAATCTAGGTTTTCAGCTTTTAAAACCAAACTTGAAAGTGAAGAAGTTTAAAAAGCAGACCTTTCATCAGATTGACAACGAAGGTTCTTTCAACACCTCCAGATTTAAACCCGCCGCGAAAAGTATCATTGAGTCATCCGTTCATAATACTTTAGATGAAGTTATGTTCCCATATGTTAAGGACAAACCTTTAAATCAGGAAGCTGATGAAGGATTACTCACTGGTGATCCAACAGGTTCGTCCTTGAAAAACCCTAGACACAAAGCTACTTGGGCCAAAACCAGGCAGACAAATCTGTACATTCCGCCAAGGCAAAGATTTTTTTACTTCATTGCTGGTGGTGTTACATACTCCGAGGTAAGAACGGCTTATGAACTCTCGATAGCATTGAATAAAGATGTGATTATTGGTGGTGATGAGTTATTGACTCCTCGAGGTTTCATTAATGCTGCAGTCGAATTGAATGCGGCAAGGGCCGTAATGAACTTGTATGCAGATCGAAAGAAAATTTCCGACAACAGAAAAGTACCTGAAGATTTACTCAAGGTGCAGGTTAATAGCTCAGGAAAGATGGCCAAAATCTTACATCCAACAAAAGGGGATTTCGCTCTGTCCAATAAAGCGGTTGTTCAGTCTCCCATTGAACAGAAGGCTCTGCCGGATAATGGGAAGGATGGGAAGAATAAAGAAAAGGAAAAGAAGGAGAAGAAACGTCATAAGCTCACAAAGTTTCTTAGGTCATAAAATTAGGATGGTATGTAGATATTGGATAATACAAAAAAAAATAGACTTCAACAGCTCACATATAGCCTTTGGTTGAACCGAAAAAATATAGCTCGGTATTATCCAAGCGTAAAGGTGAAAAAGAAGTACTCTCGGTGTACTCTTTGTTATAATCGATGACATTGGAGTAAATTAATTTATAGGGTTAAAAATGAAAAAAATTATTCTTTCCCACATCAAAAGTGCATACATATTCTTGATAAATGAAATTTGTCGCATTGGTCAGCGGGGGTAAAGACTCGTGCTTTAACATTCTTCACTGTTTAGCTCAAGGTCATGAACTTGATGCATTGGCCAATTTGCATCCTGAGAACTTAGCGGAACAAGAGTTAGACTCGTTTATGTTCCAAACAGTTGGACATGATGTGTTAGAGTATTATAGCGAGTGCTGCGAAGTACCAATGTACAGACAGGCCATTGTAGGTAAATCAAAAAACCAAAGTTTGGAATACGTCACCACATCCGAAGACGAGATTGAAGACTTGTACCAGATGCTAAGCCACATCAAGGAGATTCACCCAGACATAGAAGGTGTCAGTGTTGGCGCCATATTATCTTCCTATCAAAGGACTAGGGTAGAACACGTATGTCAGAGATTAGGATTAGTTTCATTGGCATACCTCTGGCAACGTGATCAGCTCGAGTTGATGAGTGAAATGTGTGAATCTGGTCTCGACGCCAGATTTATCAAAGTCGCGGCGATCGGCTTAGATGAAAGAGATCTCACCATGTCAATTAATCAAATGCTACCGAAGTTAATCAAGTTGAACGCCTTGTATGATGTACACATATGTGGAGAGGGTGGCGAGTTTGAGACCATTGTACTAGATGCTCCATTTTTCAAAAACCAGAAGTTGGAGATTGTCGATAAGGATATCGTTCGTGATTCAGGGGATGTGTACTATCTGAAGTTAACAGTCAAGGCGGTGCCGAAGTCATATCAGGAGGTGGTCGATTGGAAGAAATTTGTGGCAATTCCGCCTTTGTTGGCTGGACGCTTTAATGAGATATATGAAGCATTGGATGATGTTACAAACGTGGACCAACAAACAATCGAAAGACTGGTGTATCAGTCATTTATGAGTGAGCAAATGAAAACAATTGGGAACAAAACTTTCATCTCTAATTTGATGTCTAACAAGTCCACATTAGAGGGCCAAGTTCTTGAAGTCTTTGGTAAACTTGAGAAGGTTTTATATTCTTTAGGATCGACATTCGAGAACATCCAGTCCTCCCAGTTATTAGTATCATCGATGGCAAGCTTTGCTAGCATCAATTCAATCTATCAGAATTACTTTCAAAAACCTCTACCACCCTCTAGAGTTTGTGTTGAGACTGTATTACCAAATGACAAGCATTTACAACTCTCCGTTACGGTGTTAAACGATCTACAAGACAGAAAGGGCGTTCACATTCAAGGAAGAAGTTACTGGGCTCCTTCAAATATAGGTCCGTACTCCCAGGCAATAGTAGATACAAAAAATAATATTGCCGCTATAAGTGGTCAAATCCCATTGATTCCTGCATCTATGGAATTATGTTTGGACCAACCTATGTCAACAGTGATGTCATTGCAGCACTTTGATCGGGTTAAAAACTTGATTAGAATAACAGAAACTTTATCCATGGTAGCGTTTATTACTTCCAGTACTTGTTTGTCAACCGTTTCGAAGACATGGAGTAATTACGAGCCTGATTACACAGAGCGACTTATTGTTGTTCAAGTTTCAAACTTGCCTAGAGGCGCAAGTGTTGAATGGGGAGGTATGAGTTTTGAAAAAATTGATGACTCAAATGCTACCGATGATGATGAAGATCAGGATGAAGTTGACAATAAATTGGATCAAGGCTTGCACCAAATTTGTTTGAAAAATAATGTGGAATCTTTGACTAAGGTGAATGGACTGATTTTTGATACCATGTTTTTCAATCAAAATCAGTGGGAGAAATTCAATAAGTATTTTAAAGATGACAGTTTTCACTACATTTTTTACGCTAACCCTTCTATGGTGGGTCTGAAATTGAGAGATTTGCTCAACAGTGTTTCGTGTGAGTTTGTACCAGTTATTGCGGTATGGGATTATAGAGGTGTGCAATTTGACTATGCATTTATCGTTAGGTCTATATGACCTGGTGTTATGATGTCCAATATCTCTAGTTGTGACTGTTCTTTTTCCTTGTTGGCCGACTCCGCGCATCGAAGTTTTACATTTTTTTGTGAGTGAAGTCGGAAACGGTCTGGATGAATGAAGGAAGAAGAAAAAAAGACTGAGAAACAAACTGGGGCTTTTATGACTCAGAACTGAATTGAGAATTTTTATTTTGATACTTTGCAGTTTACTCTTACCATAGTTTTAAACAACCCAACACCTTTGGGATTTATTTATTTTGACTAATAAATTATCCTACCTTTCATCACCTGTATCTCCAGATATCTAATCAAAAAATGTCAAACCAAGCCCCAAAATGGTATGAGACTCAAGATGCTCCAGTATCAAAGAGCACCAGAAAGACTGTTAGACCACAAAAATTGAGAAAGTCTATTGTTCCAGGTACTGTCTTAATCTTGTTGGCTGGTAGATTCAGAGGTAAAAGAGTTGTCTACTTAAAGAGCTTGGAAGATAACACTTTGTTAGTTAGTGGTCCATTCAAGGTCAACGGTGTCCCATTAAGAAGAGTCAATGCTAGATATGTTATTGCTACTTCAACCAAGATCGATGTCTCGTCCTTGGACTTGGCCAAGTTCAAGACCGAATACTTTGCCAAAGAAAAATCTCTGAAATCAAAGAAGAGTGAAGCTGAATTTTTCGGTGAAAATGCCCCAAAGAAGGAAATCAAAGCTGAGAGAATTGAGGATCAAAAGGTTGTTGATAAGGCTTTGTTAACTGAAATCAAAAAGACTCCATTGTTAAAACAATATTTGGCTTCCACCTTCTCCTTGAAGCATGGTGACAAACCACATTTAATGAAATTTTAAGTGTCTTGAGTGATAGTAGTAGTGATGAAAGAGGCATTTCATTATACAAAGGAAAACAATATGTATACCGCGGAGTTGAGAAAGAGTTGCAATGGTAAAACCCTGATAGGTGAGATGTAAGAAGGGAGATACGGAGGGTTGGCTTGGATGATTTTGTTCTTCTGATTATTGTTCGAAGATCACAAATCAGTCCATGTATTAAATTAAGTTGATTTTAAATGATTCAAGAACTTCGGTTTCTTGTTAGGTGTTGCTTTTTGCTTTCCCATTTTATAGGCTGTTCGTTAGCTATCTTCACCTTGTTGAAGGGAGGTAGTATTTCGATGCAAATACAAGCTTGGTTTGCGTTTAACGCATTTGTCGATATGATGATGCTTTCACTGAAAGTTTTGTAATCTGGAGGCACTGTTATACATTCTTTATAAGAGCAGTGTGAAGTCTTCCTGAATCCTTCTTCCAAATTGCTTAGTATTCGCCGTTCGTCTCTTTCGTTCCGATCTGGTTAACAGGGCGTTAACCTTAGTCATCATAACGACTAAATTTCTTTAAAAAAAAGTAGTCATCAATTACTAAACAAGTACTAAACAAGACTATTGAAGACAAATTTCAATTTAATTGTGTACAAGGATCATCAAGGCTGTCTCTTTCTGTGACAGTGTATCAGATAGATGTCTAAAACTTTGAAAGGTGAGAGCAAAGCTCCGACTCAGCAGAATGAAAACAGCAAGGAGGAGGCTGCACAGGTAGCGAATCGTGAGGGACTTATAAATGAGAAGATGTACTCAATTCAGATAGGAAGTAAGATATTTAAATTGAGTGGTGCCTCAATTTCCTCGGATTCACCATCTTACTTCACCACCTTCTTCTCGGAAAAGTCAAATAGTGGTAGAGTGCTCTTCATTGATCGCTCTCCGGAAGTCTTTGAGAAGATTTATTTACATTTACAAGGTTATTACATCCATGTTGCAGATGAATTCGAATTTGTTTACCTATTTGCCGATGCCCATTACTTTAATTTGAGTGGGTTGAAAAACCTTCTTTTCAAAAGTGACATCTTCACGAGAGTGGGGAACAAGTCTTTTAGAATTTCAAAGGAACTAATCACATCTGAGGGAAACTTTCCAAATTATTTTAGTGTGAGTTTTAATGCCTTGTTTGCAGACCCACTGCACGCCTTACGAAATTTCTTCAGACCCCCACCACTCGAGCCCCCAGTGCTATCAAACCATTCGCCAGAACTATTTGAAGAAATCTTAGGCTATTTGCAAGGAAAGAGCATTACAATAACGAATGAGCAGCATAGACGAGAATTATTGAAAGAATGCAGATACTATAAATTTTTAGCCTTAGAGCAAAAATTGGTGAATCATCGAATTAACTTGAACCCGTTCACCCAAGAAGAGGAGATTGTTTTGGATATGAAAGATGTTAAAAGAAAAGGAATAAAGCTCGAGCCTCCAAATAAGAAAGGGGATCATTCTGTTTTGCAATACACAAGGCCATTTGCTGATAAAAATGTGTACAGGAATCTTATTTTGCAAGTGGAAAGCTCTGAATGCACTTTATTCATACAGACAAAATCCAGGGTTGCCACGTTGGAGTTTCTCAACGAAACGGGCAAAAAAATGAATGCGATTTTGAAGACAGTTTCTTCAAAAGTACCCTACGACCTGTCGAATACAGCACAACCGATTATTGTGGACTTGAGTAATTGCCACTGTGTTATAAATGAGAGGGAGATGGTACCCAATTGGACAGAGAATATAGCAGGTGGTGGTGAAAAGCCAGAGGATAGAATTGTCATTTTCAAAATCATCAAGGCGCAGTACAGGGTCCTATTTCGAGATGAGAAGCCCTGGTTTGAGGGATTGTTGTTGGAAGGGGTGAGTGACACAATTTCATATAACAAGCAGATTGGGTTCATATGACTTACATAATTTGTCAATAGGTGAAATTTTCAGTCCCCTAACTATACGTTTATAGGTAATAATAGCATGGGTAAGCCAATAGATAGCGATAACGGCTTTGATCAAGTTGAATTTTTTGAATTTTTTGAAAGTCATCGTGCAATTCACAACCAAAATGCCAAACTGATTGTAAATTAAAAAAGAAAAATTTAAAGAAAAAAACCTACGCCTTCTTTTGCAGTCATTAGAAAAGTAATCATTTAAAGCGAAGAAGTTGAACTTGATTTATTACTAATCTGTTCGATTGATTGTTCGATAATACACACAGGCTTTTAAAATATTGTGATGCCGTCAATAACTTTCTCAGAATTACACAAAAGAGCCATCTTTTATGACGATAACGCTACAAACAATGCTCGTTGGGCTTTTTTTGCCTTGTTTATCTTAGCTATATTGTTCTTGTTGTTTTATACATTGCGAGTCAACAAGAGACGATTGAGCCATGGATCTAAGCCTATAGCGGGTACTGCCTGGATTACGCCACCATCGTACTTCCTGTCACAGACACAATACAACGAACCGTTGAATTCAACATTTGTTCCACCTTATTCTGAGAATGCTTTACCCAATGATGCAGGTTATTACGATGCTCAAGGAAATTTTGTTGCCAACCCAAACTACCAACCTCAAAAGCCTCCACTGATTATTTCAGACGAGACAGGGCAGTCATCTGTTACACCGGATTACACTAGGCCAGATGTTCCACCTCCATTACACACTAGAAATACAGCAACTGGGAACACTTTGAATACCGATACAGATCTTGATTATGGTTACAATAGGGATGTGCTGAACAACAATAACTTAGATGAAGATGATCTTGAATTGCACAATTTCACTAGACCTACAGGCCCGCCTCCGGCTCACATGAATGATTCAAAACATTAATGAGGATATGCTGTCTAAGCTACTTCGTTCTTACAGGAGTGAGAAATTTTCTATCAGCTGTTGTTGTTTTTTATAACATATTTGTTGCAACAACGATTATATAATGGTGATCGATACCATTTTTTCTTCAATTCTTTTTACCCTTTTATTACTCTACAGCTTCAATCGCATACGTTTCTTCAAAAACGATACCTCTACGACAATTTGGATGACATTGTAAAAAGCTTGACTATTTCAAGTGTGAGTGTCACATCAGTAGAAGCCTAGCAAGCTGTTTGATATTGTCACTTTTTTCTCAAGTTTCAAGACACTAAACTTCTTGTCATCTCACACGCTTCAGTGGTTTTGCTTTATAACACCATGATTTAGCTTTTGTTGAAGTATTGTCGCATTCTTTCGGCTATAATGCAGTACAGGTAGAAGTTAGCATCCTCAAGCCTAGTAAATGTGACCCCTTTTTCTCACCAGGAAAAAAATTTAACATCTTCAATTTACCCTAAAGTATGAGTCTTTGAATGTCTTTTTATGACAAGTAAGTAAAAGTCATTCACTCTATCACATGCTGTGTGCTATACACACTGCTCAGGGAGTTGCTCTCCCATTATCAATACCACAACAGGATACTTTAGTTATAGCTGGAGGTATGCCGCACTCCCAACAGCTTTTGTCAGCATTAGTTTCTTGACATAGAACTCAAGAACTGAAAGTAAATTTAAAGCAGATCTGCCATTAGCATCATGCTTACTGAGTTGACCCTTCCTTCAAATTTAGGTGATCTCTATCTCACCTTACAGCCGGTAACTTCTTACATAAAGTAGAACGACTACCACGCTACTCCTGAATCTTTGGTTTTTACCCAATTATCAAAACAAAGAAAAAAGGGCTAAGGTCAAATGGTACACGTTATTTCGAAAACTATGATTATACCAGTCAAATTCTTTTGATGAGTCTGAAATATGGGGGTTCCAAAATTTACAAAAAAAAGTTAAAAATTACTGCCATCCCCGGGAATCGAACCTGGGTCTCCACGGCCACAACGAGGTGTACTGACCACTATACTAGGATGGCTGTAATATGCAGGGATAACGCTGTTTTATATATATACTCATTTAGCTCATATTTTCCCCTGGGCCTCCTCATGGGACTCTTGTTCTGTGTGGTGAAGTGGCTAGATTATCTAGCGCGAAAACCACCGGATTTGGGTACGACTCCAGGCTAAGGCCTGTAATTTTTTTCAAGTTGATGGATGATCGGCATGCGAGGTTTTTTCACCCACTGAGTTGGATTGACGCCCCAATCTCAGGTTCAGGGTTTTCCTCATTACATGAACTGAGACATTAACGCTTCTTCAATTTATTTAGGGCTAGTTGTCGTGACCCATGATAAATGCATCTTAACATTTAACATTGCCACGGAGTGTTTATTTATGGAAACAGATTAAGCGTTTATTTTTTAGTTACTTGTTAAGAGAGTTATGGAACGTTCTAGAAATAACCATTAATAATCATTGCCGCCTATGGAATTGACTAATGAAGTTGATTGGTCGGCAGGTTTGCCACCAATTACTCATTTGCCACCCAAGACGAATGATATAAAAGGGGGTTTCTGAACTCAAATTATATAGTTTTATTTTATTTTATACAAGACATTTTTATACGATATTTTATTCAATAGAAGTTTATTATATCCCTATCAAGTTATTCCACACTCCGACTCTAGTTATATAGTGCAGTTAATAAATTTCATATCATATCAATGAGACCCTTGTTCTGTGTGGTGTGGTTAGATTATCTAGCGCGAAAACTACCGGACTTGGATACGACTCCTGGCTGTCGTGATCCATGATAAATGCATCTTAACATTTAACATTGCCACGGAGTGTTTATTTATGGAAACAGATTAAGCGTTTATTTTTTAGTTACTTGTTAAGAGAGTTATGGAATGTTCTAGAAATAACCATTAATAATCATTGCCGCCTATGGAACTGACTAATGAAGTTGATTGGTCGGCAGGTTTGCCACCAATTAATCATTTGCCACCCAAGACGAATGATATAAAAGGGGGTTTCTGAACTCAAATTATATATTTTTATTTTATTTTATACAAGACATTTATATAAGATATTTTTATTCAATAGAAGTTTATTATATCCCTACCAGATTATTCCACACTCCGACTATTGTGTAATTAGTTTTTCATTTTTGATGGCATATCACGGCGTTAATGCTCCTCTTCATTCTTTCAAGCAGTAGCCAATGATTTTGAATATTAATCTGTTATCAGTTAGTCTATATCTGATGAATCGTGTTATCGTATGGCAGTCAACCTTTACCCTAGTGAACTCATGACAAGAAAAATAAAGTCATAGGATGTCTCGTTAAATAATATGTCCGCGAATGACTGAACGAGTGCACTTCATATATAAATTGTTGAATATTGTATAGGCGTATGCATAATTATGCACGCTCATGCAATATACAATATCTACAATAAAGAATGGAATAGTTTTCTCTTTTATATATATAGCTCAGTAGATTTCTAAATAGATTTACATAGAAGTAAGAACAACGTTTACAAATTAACTAGTAGTACGTTCTAATTCTAACGTGAATGATTCTTGAATGTACCAGTTCGTGTCATTTTTATCCCATTACAAAGAATTTTGAAAATTTTTCTGATACTGCTCAATTCGTCCAAATTCTAACCCACCTTCAACAGTTTCCTATTCATGAAAAATCATTGAGTATAACAACTATTGCGCTCTTCAATTTGACAATGCGCACATTACGCCGCACTCTCAGAGGGGGTGATACTTTTCATTCAATAACCTTTTTTTTTCTTTATTTTACAAGTAGATGAGTTAATTGTCAAGCATGTAACCATCCACAGATTTGATAGCTCATCTTAATCTCTCACGCTCAATTATCTTGCTTGCAAAAAAAGTAAAAATTGGAAAAAAAATTGTGTAAAGCATGCAAGGACCGGGATTCGAACCCGGGTCGCCAGCTTGGAAGGCTAGCATGCTAACCACTACACTATCCATGCTTTGAACACGATGGGTTTGTTTACTTTAATAACACATACTAATTTAATTTCTACTGGCCAGATTTTTCTTCGCGTTTTTTCTATCAATTTCTTTGAATTTCCTTTTCTTTTATCATCCTTGTCTCACCAGACTCCAGTTATAATTAATGGATCATCTAAACGATAGGGTCTCAACCAAATGTATTGCATTAACGTCCCAATATCGGATCCTCAAATTCCTTCACGGGTCCTTTGCACGCGGAATGTACCTCTAGTGACCACTGTCTCCCTCTACAATTTTTCCCCTTGTGACTGCGTTGATTCAGAGCTTGTTTATCCTTTCTTCTCCTTTTTTTTTTTATTTAATGGAATTTATTCGACTATATATGGTTATAAAAAACTATATATTCACTTGTCATTTGAATAAAGTAAATATTTTTTTATGTATGGGCAATCTCAGCCAAATATATTTTTTCAGTTTTTTGTTCAGAGAGTTAGAATGTTCTAAAAATAACCATTTAAAATCATACCCGCCTACGGGATTGACTAGTGAAGTTGATTGGTCAATGGGTTTGCCGCCAATAACATATTTGCCATCCAAGAAGAATGATTTGAAAGAAGATTTCAGAGCTCAAGTTATATAGTTCTATTCTATTTTGATTTATACCTGACATTTTTTGGATATTTCATTCAATAGAAGTTTATTATATCCGTCCGTCATCAGAAAATTATTCCACATTCCAACTATAGATGATGCTGATGTTGTCAATAGTATGATATCAAATGATAAACGGCCGGGGAAATTTCAAGTAGAATAGACAAAATCTGAGGGCATTGTTAGTGTTAAGGTGTAAAAAGTTTGTACGGAATTGATCGATGCAAGGAACAGATGTTATGTTCCGTTGAGTACTCTTAATTGGGTCCCTGTCTTGATCCATGATATTTGCATTTTAGTTTAAAAAAAAAAAAAAACATAGCCACGGAAAGTTTATTTACTAGAACAGACTAACTGTTATTTTTAGTTACTTGTCAAAAATCCTACAGGTTACTCTAGAACCAACAGAAAGTATTTATCGCCAGTTTATGGAATTGATAGTTGAAGTTGATTGGTTGGCACTTTATCGGCTGAATCACTTTTACCGGCCAAGGACGAAAGAGGTGAAAGGGGTTTTTAAAAGTCAAGATATAAATTTTTTTATTTCATCTTATTCAAGACATTTTATAAGGAATGTTTTTCAGCAGAGATTTATTATAGTGGTACCAAATTATTCCGAAACACTGACTGTGGAAGACAAGATAAATTCACGTCACCAATCTGAGTCTGTGAGTGACGTCTGTGAGATTCTAACAAAAAAAAGAAGAGGAAAAAACGGAGAAGAATTACATTGTTGGTTGAAAAATTAGTTTTAAATATAATCGGATGCATATTGAGTTTTTCATTAGCCTTATATTCATTGCTTTATAGTCACCTCTGATTTACTGGAAATCGGATTCTTTTCGTCGTCACCCATATTGTTTGATTTGATTTAAATTGGATTGATAGCGAAAAAAAATATTTTTTTTCCCCACAATAAAAAGATTAAAATAGACATAAAATTTAGCTTCTTTCATTTAAGGATTTGAGAATAATGATTAGTTGTTTTTCCCAGAGATTGGGTGCTGGAGAGATCGATCCTCTACACAATATTTCTTAAGAACTTTTCCCTTACCTTAATTATGGGGTTCCCTGGGTGTTGACCCATATATGACTCGTAAATATAGGTTTCTTATAATATGTATAAGCCGATTAATACACACAACTTTAAATTGAATTTAAAATATATAGGAAGTCAGAACTAAATGGGTGAATGTATGTCATTTTAAGAAGAGATCTGACAGAAATTTTTTGGAGTGGGTTGTTAATCGTGTATATATAAATATATGAACATAATATTTCCAAGACAAAAAGCAAAAGCAAGGGGTTGTGTGTAAAATTGATAGTTCCGAGAGTGGGCAAATCTACAGATAAATCTAAGTGGAGGGTGTAAAATCCCAAGGAGGAGACACCATGACGAGTAAATAAGAACTTTATATATTCTATTTTAAGAAAACAGATAGATCTACCAGAGGATGTGTCAATTGATGAATCTATAATACATATAAATTTACTTCTATGTGATGCTTCGACCTTGAAGAAGTATCGTGATGAGTTTTTCATGGACCAGTCCTAGACTATAATTTATTATTATGATCTCAAAATCAATTCTTTTTTTTTTCTTTTTTTGTTTGAATGTAAGTCTTCGGTGATGATATGATGAGTTTAGAAAGTATAAATATGAGAATTAAGAAGATTGTTATAATACAAAGTATCGATTTTGACAATGGATAATGATTTATGGTGTTTTGGTATTAAATAAATTTTTTTTTTTTGTGATTTTTCCCTTTTTAAGAATATATTAATTCTGTTGTCAAGACACCTTTATTGTTTTTGAAATAAGATGTCAATCAATTTCATTCATTGCAATTGAAAAGATTATATATATATGTATCCAGTATAGCCGAGTTGGTACTGTTGTTCAGACAACTTCGTATATATATAGAGAGAGAGAAACACAGCTAGCAAGGCAAGCTACCCTGCAGTGACTTATTACCACTTGGCAAATAAAATCGATCTTATCTCCAATATAAGATCCTTACCTGTTTACTTAGTATCTTTCTGTAATACTTAATACACACCTACTATTCAACTCTTCCCCCTACCCTTTAATGCTATCACTTATCTAATGAGGCTGACAGTTAATTGATATATATACATAGGTGGATCTTATAATTTAATCCATCAATTTCTCTCATATATATTTATATATATAAATTGATCTTCTCTTTTCCTTCAAATTGAAAAAATCCTTTTTTTCTTTATTTTTATGATTCAAATAATAACTTTTTGCTTTTTTCTTTCAAATAAAAATATAAAAAGGTTGAAACAAATTCATTAAAAAAAAAAAATAAAAAAAAAACACTTGATTTGAATTGAATTGGATTATTCAATTGTGTCAGACTCAAAAGGTTTCTCTCAATTGATTCTGATCAATCAGTTGATCAATTGAGCAACTCCCTCCACCCATTATCTTCCCAACCTTTCACCCTCATCATCATCATCATCATCATCTTCAAGCGTTTGATTTTATTATTACTATTAATTCCCATCAAAATATCTCTTATCTGCACCACGTCACACTTCAAAATTTCTATTTTTCTTTTTGGGGAAATCAAAACAAATAAAAAATAAACAACAAAGAAATAATAAAAATAAGAAAACCCCCCTCCTATTTCCATTCCTCTGGTTTCAGATTACATAGTGTGACACTCAGCATCATCATCATATCATTCCAAATTCATAAAACTGGGGTTCTCTTATCAAACCATCAAGTTCCCCACCCCTTCTTGAAATCAAATGACATCAACAACTCAAAGTATCACCGAGATACCTCACACTACATCGCACAACAACACTACAACGCCGCTGCTATCTGCAACCACAAAAACTTTCACAGCTATCGCAACCCATCCAAATGACATACATTCACCAGATCCTGCTACCTCCTTGCCAAATCAACAAGAAAGTATAGTACATCATGAATATGTGCTGGATGACGGGCTGCCCGAGGTAAAAGAAGAAGAAGAAGAAGAAGAAGAAGAAGATAATGATGAAGATGATATTGGCCCTTATCCTCGAATGCTGGTACCCTACATTGTCCCCCAGTATAACTACCACTATTCATATGGTTATCCCATGACCCAATCTGTTTCAACTCCTCAAACAGAACCGATCTACTCTGTCAACATTTATAACTTGCCCAAATCAATTACTGCAAAACAATTGAACGATTATATCATACCAATAATAGGTGGTGAATTTTATAGATCATCTGTCAATTCCATTCTGTTTTATAAAACACAAGGAGATAATAGAGTTGCTGTGGTGAGGATAATCGGCTTTGAAATCGCTATTCGCTTGAACAATGCACTTAATGGTCACCCATTCGAAGGAAATTTCTTGTCCACTAGTTTTGGGCCTACAACTGCTTCATCCACTCCTCCACTTGCCCCACATTATTATCAAGTCAATGCTTCTGCTGCTACAAACGCTCATCAAAGATCATACTCTTCTTCAACTACAATACAACCAATGACATCTCTGTCTATGAGCTCTTCTCCTCAAATTCCTTACCCTATCCCAATCATCGCCCCTCAATTCGAAGAACTGGTAGATGATAGAAGCAGCCCAGACTTAACTCCTTCACCAACTGATTATGGTCTTCCATACCCAACTGCTGCTCCTTCATTCTCGCATATCTCGTCAAGTCACTACACTACCCACCATCATCATAATCAATCCTCTTCTCATCATCTCGCCGTTCCTCCCAATTCTGTTCTGCAACCACCGATACCAATTGCTATTCCTCCTCCTCCTCCACCTCAACAGCAACAACAACAACAACAACAACAACAACAGCAGCAACATCCACCACCACCTGGCACCGCTGTGCAAGATTATCCTCATAATTTTTATCAATTCCAATATTATCAACCAAATTATAACCTAATGAGATATCAATATACCTCCCCACCAATGCAATCACCACCACCTAATTCCATCCCAATTACAACAACATTGGTTTCTCCTACAAATTCCGCACTCAACTTATCCATTCCACAATTTTTACAATCGCCACCTCCTCATTTGGCAGCTCCAATTTCACAATCAACTGTACATTCCGTTGCTGCTCCCACTTATGGTCAAATGCCCCCATTCGGGCAACAACAACAACAACAACAACAACAACAACAAGACTTATCACAACAACACATCCTACATCAGAATCAGCAATATTTTCTGCCTATATATCTGCAACCTCATCATCATACCTCACATATGATTTATCCCAGAGGAGGAGGACATATAAGAACCAGATCATTACCACTCAACCCAAATTACTCGTCCAATACATCTTGGAATTTCACTTCTAGATTCCAACAACAGCAACAGCAACAACAGCAACAGCAACAACAACAACAATCCAGATTTCGTCCCTTGAACAGAACAAGATCCATAAACAAGTACGCACCGATCTTGGATGTCACTGATGATGATGAGGATGATAATGATGATGACAGCGCTGAAGCATTGTTAGATGAATCAAACCATATTGAATTTTCCGAAAGCCAACATGTCAATAAATGTCGCTTATTCGTTGGTAACATTCCCTTCACCACTCATTGGAGAGATTTAAGAGAATATATCTCTGAAAAAATCCCAGGATTGGTTAAAGTAGAAATCCCATTACAATTGAACGGGGTAAGTAAAGGATTTGCCATTGCCTTGTTCAATGAACCAGAATGGGCATTGGAATGCATCAAAAAATTGGATGGTAAAAGATTTCAAGGTCGTGATTTAACCATCAGATATGATAGACATGTCAAATATATTCGTAAATATAACAATATCCATGCCATGATGAAAAATGGGATTAGACTTCCTCCACCTAATGATGCTTCTCAGTCATCATTAAAACAGGAGGAAACCATGATTTCTAAATTGTCACCACTGGAGCTTGATATAAGAAATGAAATTGATAAAGGTGATGACAATCAAATTAGATCTGAGCTGCTGTTGCTGCTGCTGCTGCTGCTGCTGGTACCTTTAAGTAGTATCAACATCGATTCTAATATCATCATTACAAAACCAGTGGCACAAAAAAAAATTGCTATCAATGAAAAGGATGAAAGACAAGAGGATGAAGTTGCAAGAGAGTTGATGAGCAGTTTAAAACTCAAATAAAGGCGACGAAATCTTGGCTTGTTGATTATTTATTTTAAATTCAATATATGGCATTTTTTTGTATGAATTTGATACAAAGAAAAAAAACACACCGATTCAACACACATATTGATAATTGTATTCAAAAAAATCATTGAAACAATTCAACAAATTTTATATTGACATCAATATCTGCTCATGCAACACTTATCATCATCTTTTTTACACAGTGGGAATTTTCTGTTAGGAGTTTCTTTCTTTCCCATTTTTTCATTGCATGCATATGTGTCTTACTTCCCATTGAAGCTTTTTTTTTTCCTAATAAAAACCAAAATTGATTTTATGCTCAAATAATATTGTTGTTGTCATTTTGGTGGTTAAGCATTTTCTTTTTTTGTTTTGTCTCACTTCAATTCTCATTCACATACTACCACTTACTACTGCTATTGTCGCTAATTCACTCATTCCTTGAGTTTAATCACTTCATAAGATAGTTTTGTCACTTGTTTATTTCTTTTTCTTGTTCTTTTCTTTAATTCCTTTATTTTTAATCATCCACAAACACTTTATTTTTTACATTTAATAATTTTTTGCATCAATTGCTTTCATCTTATATACATTCAATAACTCATCTCCTCGCCCCTCGCTCTTCTTATCCCACCAACGCCGCTGCCCCCCCTCTTTCCACTCATACTGCCGTACTGCATCTCTCTTCACTCGATACACAATACCGGGCCCACAACAAACAAAATTTTGAGCCACCAATTTGGACAGTTCAATGCAGAACGACGCGCATTCCAATCACGGTAGACTTGCTCTATCCAGGAGTAAACACAAGCAGATTTATGCCAGTATATGGAATGAATCACAGTGGTCAGTTCAATGGAAGACACTCATGCCAATTCTACAAGACTAACGATCATGAGAGAATAATTAAAGAAGGATATCCAATACCGTCCCCTCAATGCAATTGATGGAAGTCGATTGAAATGTCTTGGAGTTATATTTGGATTATATATACGTATATTCATGTGCATGCAAGATGACATTGATAAATGGGAATGTTTGCACACTCTCTCAGTTCTTATATCGCTCTATCTCACTCGATAAACGATAGCCGTTCAAGTGTTCTCGGGGTATATAATCAAGTACGGCAAACTATATTGACTTGCTGCAAAATTTTACCATAAAAGTCTGAAAACCCCATTGAAATTGGGTAATGTTAACTGTGCACGCCGTCCATCGCACAGCTCAACTCTTATTTGGTAGGTAGATCCATGATTCCAAAATTTCACCATTAAATAGCTCACTCATCTCCTTGCTCTCACTATCGTTCCTTTAAGTTTCCAAAATTTCACCACTAAATAGCTCACTCGTCTCCTTGCTCTTCAAAGCGGTCGTTTACAGTTGCTTCCTCATCCTGTTGTGTCCTTTCATTTTTTACCTCATCGTCAGCTGACTTTTCATCCCGTTGCTTTTCAGAATCTATTTTCTCGTGTAATGATTCACGTTCTCCATTTGACCCATCCTTGTTGGCGTACACTTCCTCCTCCTCCTCATCATCATCATTGTTATCATTCATTTTCTCCATTTTGTCAGTGTTTTCCTCAATCAAGAGTTTTGCCAGCTTCTGCCTTGACTGCACTTTCAGCCACTTCAGTAACGCGTCATCGTTGGACAACAATTTTACCAATTTTGCTGTACAACCAGCATCACCTTGAACATCATCTCCACGGTTACAAGTACATTTAGACGACATATAATCCGATTCGGTCAACACACAACTGTGTGAATTTTTATTGCGGTGACAAATGTTGAAAAATTTGATTTGATCTTTCTCAAGCAATAGTAATGACAGTAATGAATGCATATGGTAATCGGTCCATCTCTCATAGAACCAACCGTATAGGGAATCAAGGTATTGGAAAAATGAACGATAACCATCGCTTCGCATAAAGTCAAGATCCACTATTTCCAAATCGTTGGATAAATAGCACCCACTATAATCACCATCACCGTCTTCGACAAAAAATTGTCTCATATCAATACGCTTCGGTTGTAAATCTGGATTTTCAACAAAGAAATTCTTCAGGCTGTCCCATAAAGTTTCAACAGCTTTACCTGTTTCCTTACCCGTATTCACAAATCCAAATTTTTTCTCCTCAGTTTCCATAACGTTAAAGAAATCTTCTTCAATATCACACTCAAATTCAACATCGGGATCAATTCTCATGTAATACCTGTACCGCAACAACGGTGGACTGTCTTGAACAAAACCTGCCTGGTACCGCAGCTTAAACCTCATTAGATCTGTCCCACCACTTATTATGCTGTTCACTCTATAATTTCTCCTCAGTCTTGCAGCCTTGACTCGATCCAATCCATCAGGAAAACCCCATTGATCCTTGGGTATTCTATAAAAAAGTGAATTCCCGGAAACCAAATTGGAAAGAGTTTCTTTAGAGACAGAGTTGATCCTGCGAGCAGAGAGGAAAACCCAATCGTAATGGAACCGGTGGTTGAAACGAGCCTCTACAGATTGAACTGTCTTGAACAAATCATACATCTCATTATTTCTCACGATGGTGTAAAATGTAGCGTTGGCTCGCTGGTATGTTGGTACGAAATTGATATTTTGGCTCTCTGCAACTGGTATAAATATCTCTGAAAGATCAATCTTATTGCCCACTTCTGCATTCGCCTTGTCACCCTTTGTTAAATCAGTGGTAGATCCCATCTGTTTAAACTCGTTGAAATCATCGTCTTTAAATGTGTCCTTGATACTTTCCCAAGTCTTCTTATGATTGCGGCTGGTTGTGGCATATAGTACCACTACAACGAGCAGTACTAACACAATGAACCTGTTTTTAATCCGATTTCGCCGCATGAGTTGTTACTAAAGCAGTGTGGTGTTCATATGGGCTGTAGCGAGAGTGAAATTTTCGGTATGTACATCCGATGCTTTTGGTACCAGTTTTCCTTTGAGATTTTTTTTTTTTTTTTTTTTGGTTGATCTTTCGGCGCTTAGAGAATTGATCTAAGAAGAATACTTTAAAAATAGAAAATCTGTATAAAAATAAACACAATCATTAAAACTCCATAAACAAAAATTAAACTAAATGCACGAGAAAAAACTCAGCGTTTCAGACTCTCCACTCATTCATTCGTTCAACAACATGTTAATGGATTCCTTTTTGTCATGAAAAATTACCACCCCATTTGCTCTACCGAACACTATCTTAGTCAAATCTTTGTCATTCTGCCCAAATATCCAATCGTTCAATTCTTTAGAATCTTTGTTATAGAATTCAACTTTTCTATTCTTGTAGTAGAATTCATATGGCAGTGTATAGTCCAACTCCAACTTGGAATTAGTCAGTGACAGCTTAGGCTTATTTGAAACCTGAATCTCAAGTTTTTTTGTGGCATCTTTGACCAAATAATTGGGTAGAAGATTTTGAGGGATTGGGTTTTGAGGCAACTGGTATAATGAATTGCTAATGCCTGTTGTGTAAACAATTTTTAAATTGTTTTTGTTGTCTATAGCCAATATTTTATCATCGATCAATTTCAATTTTTTCAAACCAAAAGATGACATTGTCCAATTTTGACAATCCTGATATTCATTCAGAAAATTATTTTGAAACCAGTGTAAACTGCCACTCAACCGACTCAATATTCCAATATATTTGTCTTGATGTCCCCAAATTACCAGATCAATAACCCCGGGTGTCTTTCCCCTTTTGAATTTCTCAATCAAAGAGATCTCTTTATCGAATTTTGTAAAATCCCAAACAAAGATATCATCACCTCTTAGAGTCACAGATGTCAACAATAAATCATGTGGAGATAGTGAGATCGTAGAGCAACCACCAGGCGGTGAAAATGCAAATAAAGGCTTCCTCAACTTCAATGAAATTAAAATCAAATATTGTTTTGAAGAGGTCTCATTCAAAGCATTCAAAATCTTGGTTATCGTATCCCGCAAATTTCTTGACTTTGTGAGATCATCATCAGTGCTCTGATTCATATAGCTTTTCAACTTTGAATGAGAAATTTCGGCAATTTTGAAGACGCTATCTATAGCAGTACTTGAAAGATTTTTTAAAACTCTGTTCAACAACGGTCCTGGTTTTGGCAAGTCCAATGGAGTCACTGGGTAAATATCTGAGCCCAGTAAAATCAGTTTGTGAAAAACATCTTGTGAACTTGGATTATAAATGAGCCAATCACCTTGCACATCAAAAACTGGATTATCGTTTACTACTTTACAAGATATTTCCAAATCTGAAACTGGAGTATAATCTTGCTTATCGAAGATTGACATTGACCCATCTGAAGTTGTCAAGATGAAATGATCACGCAGTACTTTACAACTATATGGAGCTGACCCGATTGTGGAAGGTGGTAACACGATATTTGTCCTGGTATCTTTCAATTTAGGCTTCAATTCAACCAGTTGAAAGTAGTGATCATTGCCAACTTTGAGTCCAACGAGTATCGAAAACTCATTGCGTGCCCGGTCGCAGTGCAATGGTGTCAACAATTCAATCGATCCTTCAAAATTATCTGTGCGTGATATCAAATGAAGATTATCATCATTCAACTCTGTAGAGGTCTCATCAAGAGGAGATGGCAACCAATCCCAAACTTCCACCACGTGTTCATAGGCGATAAAGACCTCACCGTTGTCACCAAATTCCTTGAAAGGATAGCTCGCAACACCACCGAGTGATATGAACAGCAGTTGATGTTGAAATACAAGTTGCTGATGTTCCCGTGGACCACCATTACTATTACTGCTGTTACTGTTGCTGCTGCTGCTGCTATTGTTACTTTCGTGAAGTGACAAGCCATTGGACACCAACGACGACGCCGCCAACAGCGCAGACTCAGAAGCCTTCGTCTTAACTTTGGTCCATATGTCATCACCCTTACTTGCTTTGACGGTGAGGATTGAGCTACCAGTACGGATGATGAGGTTAGTATTTGCAACGGGGACACACCCTTTTATGTTATCACCAATGAGACTTACGTCTTGGATATCCTGGTCTTATCAAAACCAGAAGGCATTGTCTGTCACAGAAATGCTATGCTTTATAAGAATTGTTGTTTTGTTTGAAGAGTAGAGTGAGTGTTGGTGTTGTTTCATATACCGGCCTAATAGTTGTTGTTGTTGTTGTTGTTGTTATTACTGCTTTTCGTTATCGCTCCCAAAAAAAATAAAAAAAAACTACTTTTTCTCTTTATCTAAGACCAACAGGCGATGACATCTCTCTATCTATCTATCTCTCTATCTATCTATGTGGACAACTTTTTGAACAAAACAGTGGCATTTGTACCACCAAATCCAAAGCTGTTGTTCATAACCACATTGAGATTCATCTCCTGAGCTTTATGGGCCACATAGTTGAAAGTATTGTAATTTTCCTTGTCGTCACCCTCGGCACCTCCTAAATTGTCCAAGTTCAAAGTCGGTGGTACGATACCATGATGCATGGCCAAGACACTGAATATGCTCTCTACGGCACCGGCTGCACCTAGCAGATGTCCAATTGCAGATTTAGATGAGGATATGGCTAGATTGGGATTTGTGTGTTTGAAGATGTTGTTGACAGCTATATTTTCGGCAGCATCACCTAATAACGTTGAAGTGGCGTGAGCATTGAGATAGCCCACCTCTTCTGGTGAGACGTTTCCCGTCTTCAATGCCAACTCCATTGATCTCTTTGCACCATCTCCATCTGGTAGTGGCGATGTGATATGGTATCCATCACCACTGAGACCATACCCAACAACTTCACCGTATATCTTACTCACACCTCTTTGTAACAGATGTTGTAATTCTTCCAAGATCAAAACTCCACAGCCTTCTCCAAGTACAAATCCGTTTCTATCTTTATCGAATGGCCTAGATGCCCTTGTTGTGTCTTCATTGAACGTCGTCACCACCGATTTAGCTCTTGCAAAACCTGCCAATGAGATAGGATGGATAGCTGCCTCAGTGGCACCGGCAACTATGACATCGCAGTAACCATCTTTGATAAACCTCATCGAATCTCCAATGGCATGGGCACCAGTAGCACATGCTGTCGCTACAGAGTGTGATGGTCCTTTAAAACCATATTTGATGGCAACATTCCCACTAGCCATGTTTGACAACAATCTCGGCACAAATAATGGTTGCACTTTTCTGTAACCCTTTTCGTGGAAATTGACTGAATTGATGTATGCATCCTCGATACTGCCAATGCCACTGCCGATGCAAACGCCTGTTCTGATCTGATCTTCATATCGTGTTGGGAACCAATTGGCTTCAGTCAATGCCTCCTTAGTGGCACACAAGGCATATTGAGCAAATTTGGGCACTTTTCTTGATTCCCCCTGTTGCATGAAATTCAAAGTGTCAAAATAATCTTCTTTACCCAATGTCAACCCGTTGACATTGTCAATGTTTTGTTCAGGAATTTTGCCAATGACTTTGGATGGAATGTCACGATACAATTCGTGATCTGGAAGTAACCCTGTTGATATCAATCCTGATTTTCCTGCTATTAAATTATTCCAAGACGACTTGACCCCTGCTCCTAATGGAGTGACGAGACCCAATCCTGTAATGACCACTCTTCTGCTCATTTCAAGTATGGTGTTTGTTATCTTCTTGCCCCATATTTCATCAAATTTGAAAAGTAATTTTTCCGTTTTCCATATATAATATAGGTTTGCGAGTGCGCACGATCTTTTTCCAATTGCACAATAGGAACACAAACATTCATATAGATTTGATTAGATCTTACAAATGCGAAGTTTTTTCACAAACCGTGCATTTGACATTTTCCATTATGCCGTCCGCCCCCCTCAGTTCGCTATTGTGAGTCACAACGGATAAAACTAAAAAATTCGAATTTATTGCTAAGCTGGAGTCTTGAATCCACTAATTACTTTAAATGTCTTCGTTAACAAAATCCGTCCACGTGTTGCATGTATATATATATCTAATAGAATTCAAATTTGCAATAATAAACAAATTAACTGAATAGATGATGACCAAACCCAACCAAAATTAGAAATCATCTATAATCTCACTTATCAGTGAAAAATTCCCCATTTTTCCGCTTCTATTGGCTGTAATAACTTCTGACGCTGGATAAATATCCACAGCATCAAACACACACAAACTTCATACATACAGATGATACCGCAACGAATAAATAAATCAAACGCAAATATGTATATATATATATATATCAAATACAAAAAAAAAAAATAATAATAGTCAAGATGGTGCAAAAGAAAATTCAATACAAAAAAAAAAAACACAAACCCCCTTTGATCAAACAAAAAAAAAATATACCCAATCACACACACACACACATATCACATCACATAAATTTAAGTGTTGTTCTTTTTTCCCTATCTTCTTTCCCGCACCGTTTCTGTGCGATATTGTGTTTACAAAAATGCCTTCTTTCTAAATAAATCAATTTCATTCACCCCTTTTTCTTATCCTTCGATGGAGATCCAAACACCCTTGTACTCGAAACCACAACTTCTTCCTCTGCAAAATGAATTCCTCTATTAACCACAGGTGAAGTATAGAAATCATCTAGATAAGATGGTGAATTCCAAATCTTCTTCATCACCGATGAACCTGGTGTCTTCAACGTATTCAAATTGTTTTTGTTATTGAACGGTGTCTTTAACGTGGATGGTGTCGATGGATTGAGATTCACCGTGAGACTATTGCTATTATTATTATTATTGTTGTTGTTGTTAATGTTGTTGTTCATATTGTTGTGGTTGTTGCTGCTATTATTGTGGTTTGTATTATTACTAAGGTTATTGTTGTTGTTGTTGTTGTTGTTGTTGATGATGTTGCTGTCGCTGTTGGTGCGGGTATGGTGGGAGGAAACAGAGTTATTGCTGTTGATATTGATGGTGAACCCTTGTCCCGGTGTCAACGGCTCGAGTAAAGGTCCAGTCTCTGTACCCTTTATTGGTGAGAGATCAAAGTTTGAATTACAACTGAACGATGAGGTGAATTGCTGGTATCTGTTACCTTGATGTATGGATGAAGGATGATTTGGTTGTTGTAATTGCAAGGGCGAATCAAATATCGATGACGTTTGACTCGTCGTATTTGAAGTCATTGAATGACTTTGCATCTTTGGTGGTGTCTTCAATAAACCAAATATCACTCTATCCCCACTGGCAGACGCAGACCAATATGGAGATGGCGGTTGTAAATTCGGTATGTTCCCAGACGCGAGTTGGCCTGAACCAGCAGACGAAGGTTGTAATCGTCTCTTTGTCGGTGGTTGCAATATACCATCCTCTTGAGAAGCCGTTCTCTTGTGTAAAACATATCTTTGCAATGTTTTAGATGAATTATTTGTAGCGCTAATATCTGCATCTTCGTACTGTCTACGAATGATCTTCGACCTCGGTGTAAATTGTTGTTGTACCATTGTATCAATGCGCACAGTTTCATCCTCATCCTCATCATCATCATCATCATCAAGATCGTTATCGTCCGTGAAATCATTTTCGTCTAGCCCAAGACCATTCTGTGTTTTATATTCTTGTTCTTGTTCTTCTTCTTCATCGGACGTGGCTTCATTGTCTTCATTGTTGTTGTTATTGATGTTGTTATACATAAATGATGAATCAGAATATCTTTTGGTTTGGACATTCTCCCTCTCGAAAATGGAGTTCGAAGCTTGATCGAGATTGAAAGACTCAGCTTTCTGTGCGATATTGATGGAAGCAAGCGACGAAGAAGCAGCTGCACCTTTACCCAAATAAAATTGATATTCATAATCTTTAGCAATATGCCAGAAATGTCCCTTCCTATCTTTTGATTTTGCACTCTTCACAAAGGCCTTATTCAAAGATAAATTATGTCTTACAGAATTTTGCCATCCAACATCTCCTTTTTTGTAATATTTGAAAGTGTCAGATATCCAATTGTATATTTGAGATAGTGTAAGTCGCCTGTTTGGAGCTCTCAATATAGACATTCCAATCAACATGGCATACGAGTAAGCTGGCTTCTTAGTGAAGTCGGTTGAAGTATCGATTACTTTTGGCATCAATTCCGGTGGTGGTACTTGCTTATTCAACTCGTCGATATCTTCTTGTGTCCTCTCTTTTTTAGAACTCGTCTTAGGTTTTGAATAATTATTATTGGTGACAAATTTTGGTAATTCTGGCGGAGGTGGAAGACCTGTGGACTTGTCTATTTTCGTAGTAGGTGGCGATGAAAATGCTGGTGAAAGTAAAGTTGCAGTTTTACTCTTTTTCAGTTTCTTAAATTTGGTAATTTTATCGTTGGTAAATGATGTTTCCGGGTCTTGTAATGATGATCTGTTAGAAGTGTTGGAGATGGATCTCGTTACTGTTTGTGGCGGTGTGGTAAGAGTTGGCAACTTGTCTGATTTAGTGGCAGCTGCATTGTTATCTTTCTCAACAGATATGATTGGAGAAGTGGTGATGGTGACCCTTGGAATACTATTTTGTGAAGGTGAGAACATCGAGTTATGGTTGGACTCTTCTTGAATCTCCCGCAATGGATGACGGTTATTGGTATTATGGATCCCCATTATTATATCGTTAGAGGTACAGTTCTTGTTCAAATTGGAGTTGAAGCAGCCTTCCATTTAAACCCAGATCTTGCGACTGATGGAATAATTTGATGAATAATGGGTTTGTATAGTACACGTAATGTCAATTTCTTTGATATGAAATAAATGGATGATGCAGCCTTCAAATCGGTGAATGTTTTAAGACTTATATATAATAATAGAATCTGTTGTAGCAACAACAACGTGATGATAGTTGAAATGGGGGGTATGCTTAGACAAGTGACGTTTGGGAAAGAGTGAAAAGAAGAAGCAGATGAAGATGGTGATGAGATTAAAATGATTGACTTGAATTTTTTTCTAGTTAAAACAGATGAAACTACTACCTTTTCAATTTCACACGCTGATTTTTTTTTTTTTTGGTAAGGTGCTGCTACTTCTCTTTGGCGACGCGTCTGGATTTTTTTATTTTTTTAATTTTTATTTGTTGTTGTGTTTGTTTGCTGTTAACAAATAAAAAAATTTATCGCGTTTTTTTTTTCTTTCCTTTATTGATTTGATTGATAAAAAAAACGCCATTTTTCTCTATTACCGATCCAAGTTCAACCCATCGGCACACAAGAACAACAACAACAAACTAAGCTGACTACGACTACCGCAACTTGCCACGCAACGTAACAAAAGGGGACAATTTTTTTTTTTTAAGCTTATTCTTTGTCGGTTTCAGATTCATCATCCGTCCGTTACAACACAATACGATCCGTCCTTGTTAACAATCGAATCATTTACTCTTATTACTCTTTAGTATTGATCTTAAAAACACAGGGTTTGGTCTTTTACTTTCTCTATCTCACACAACTCATCTATCTACATACTCTCTTTCACCCATCGAGACCCGTCTACTACTACTACTACTTCAAGAATATTCTGTGATGTCACGGTCATTTTAGTTTTAAGTCTTATCGACTATATTATTACCACCACCACACAGTATAGTAAAAAACCAACAAAAAAAAACAAATTTTTTTTTGATGGCAATTTCTTATCTGGGACAATAACGGAGCTGATTTTTTTTAGTAATTCATCAAATGTTTGATTAGCCAATATGTCTGAACAACAGCAAGACAACAAAACCAACAAGAGTGTGCTATCTATACAGTCACATGTAGTACATGGATATGTTGGAAATAGAGCTGCCACTTTTCCTTTACAATACAAAGGCTGGAATGTGGATTCTTTAAACACCGTCAATTTTTCAAATCATCCCGGATATGGTCAGTTCACTGGCACAAAAACTTCAGCTACTGAAATTAAAGATATCTATGATGGATTGATGAATATTGGATGTTTATATGATACCCTTTTAACAGGTTATGTTGCTGATGCTTCAAGCTTAAAGATGGTTGGCCAAATATGTATTGATTATCTCGAGAATCACAATAATAATTGCATATGGGTATTAGATCCCGTATTAGGTGACAATGGTAAGATGTATGTCAGTGAAGATGTTCTCCCCATCTATCAAACGATGTTGAAAACTGGACATGTTCAATTGGTTACACCTAATCAATTTGAAATGGAACTCCTTACCGATACCAAAATTGCATCATTGAAAGATCTCAAAGATGCCATTACCAAATTTCACCAGTTGTATAACGTTACCAATATTGTAATCACTTCAGTATATTTGGATAACGTGATATACTGTGCTGGTTCGACTTTTGGACTGGAGCCATTCTATTACAAACTGTCAATAATAGATGCCAACTTCTCTGGAAGTGGTGATCTATTCAGTGCCATATTAATGGACAATTTTCACAAATTTCATCAAACAAATGGTGGGTTGATCAAATCTTTAGGTCAGACATTGACTACTGTTGAAAAAGTGTTGAAAATTTCTTATCAAGAAACAAAGAAAAAATTGGAAGCTGACGGTATTAGAGATCTGAAAGTCTATGTCAAAGATTTGAAGCTCATCCAATCAAAACATGTCTTTTTAGAGGATGAGATCATATACAAAGTTCATTTGAATTGGTAGTCTAGATTTGTTTATAATAAATTTTTCATCAAATTGCAGTGTCCTTAAAGATCGTCATCATATGTTGAGATTTATTTTGTAAAACATTTCGGCTTAGCCAATTGAACAGAAAAAAAAAAAAACAACTAAAAAGCTGCTGTTTTTCAAATTGTCTCTATAATCTAACCACATCACACTGTTTATTTATATAGTCCGTATGCATGATCATTCAAAGATCATATCATGTGTATGGGTGTGCTGCTACTTAATTTAAATAAATCAATTAATGAAAAAAATTACGATTTATTAGTTGAACATTTTTTTGCTGCAGCAAAAATTGAATATTAATTTTACAAATCTTTACTTATGTTTCTAAATATGAAAGAATAAAATAATATTTATAGATGATAGTTGTGAATTATATTCAACAAAATAACTTCTGGACAGTATATTATCCGACATCAATCACTCTATTGTTCACAGCGACGAGTGAGCCTTTTTTTCGATTTTAATATATCATTGCTAAATAAAGATGTTTAATCTTTATTAACTGGAATAACATATAATTGAAGCTCAATGTTTAGTCAAAATTAAAGTGAATTTTACATCATCTTCTCCAAGGCGTGTAATTTTTTTTTTTAAAAGCTAATTTGATTACAAATTTAGGCGTTTTCCTTATTGTTGTATTTTAATGCACAAAATTTGAGTGGAAATGAAAAGAAATAATTCCTACGCCCGAAATTCCATCAACTTATTTCTCTTTAGCTTTCTTCTTATTACACACAGACACTCACACACACATAACTTTTTCAACTGAATGATTTTGTGAACTGGCTGTTCAAAAAAAACATCTTCAATATGGACTTAGATAACACATAAATGAACTGATTTGGTAGTGAGTCTCTATTTCTCTTCCTTCGAACCTTGCAACCTGATTACTCATCTCATCTAAATAGTATTATTTCGCTCTTGTCGAACTACAAAAAAAAAAAAAAAAAACTATGCCCCGACATTTCCTCTCGCTTATACTTCGCCTAACTGAAGTAGAAGGGGCATACAAATGCAGGTCAAAATGTGGAAATTAAAGGCGGCTGTCGCTAGTCGTTTTCTCTACCCCTTTCAATAAAAAAATTATTACTAAATCAAATCATCATCATTTCATATCGGTCAAAGATATCTTTAACCCCTTCAATACCGAATTTTTCACTTATACACATTTAAAAATAAGGTTTTTGCCCTAGTTTGAGAGTCACTCAAGAAGTTTCTCGTATTCCACGCATATGCATTCGAAGCAAGCACTACAAAACATACATCGCCACACAAAATAACACTTTCTTCTTCAGATTTGTCTCCTTGGGCAAAAACTCTTAGTCTGTTTTTTCTACTATTTGTTTCCCGCATCAAGTTTGCACTATGAATCAAAAAGAGGTGGTGCCCAAGGCGGTTCTTATGTGTGTGTGTATGTTTTTTTGATTAAAAAGGGAGAGTAAAATTGTATGAACGAGCGCCCAAAAAATGTCACTGACAACCTGATAATTAGCTTGATACTATTATGAAACTGCTTAACTGATTTCATTTATACCTACAAGATCCCATTGAAGATGAGATAATTCCTACTTATTCTACTTCATCCCAAAGATTCGAAACTTTTGAGAAAAATTCTTTGATTAATCTTCATTTGTCTGGAACAATATAGAGTTCTAAGCAGATACAACAATTGATCATGATTTGGACAAAGTCTTTGATCGTAGCATTGGCATGGAGCTATATCGACTTTTCACAAGGTCTGTATATACCTAAGCCTGACAATGCCATCGTTAAAAGATTTTTCAAAATTTCTTCATCTTCAGGTGAGTTACCAAAATAAAAAAAAAAAACTCTTATGGGAAAAAAAACCCAGGTGCATGAAAATCATATCCAATCCATATACTAACATTATAAACTAATTAATTTATCAGAATGTTCTGCGACAACTTCGACATTCATCATACATGGAACCAAAACGGTCACGGCAAGTGATGCCTGTTTCGCAACCACCACATGCGTCACTGGTACTTCATCCATTGTTCTAACAAGTTCCGTCTCCAGTCAAATCAAAGATGTGACATCAAATACTGATTTAACCTCGATCTTGACAAAAGAGAGCTCTAGTTCGACTTTAACCCCTGTATCGACTCAAGTTTGGGAGACAAGTTCAAGTTCAAGTTCGAGCTCAAGTACTGAGTCAACTCCAGTTTGGGAGACAAGCTCAAGTTCAAGCTCAAGTACCGAGTCAATTCCAGTTTGGGAGACAAGTTCAAGTTCAAGCTCAAGCACCGAATCAATTCCAGTTTGGGAGACAAGTTCAAGCTCAAGTTCAAGCACCGAGTCAACTCCAGTTTGGGAGACAAGTTCAAGCTCAAGTTCAAGCTCAAGTACCGTGTCAACTCCAGTTTGGGAGACAAGCTCAAGTTCAAGCTCAAGTTCTAGCACCGAGTCAATTCCAGTTTGGGAGACAAGTTCAAGCTCAAGTTCAAGTTCAAGTACCGGGTCAACCCCACTTTGGGAGACAAGCTCAAGCTCAGTTTCAAGTTCAAGTTCTAGCACCGAGTCAATTCCAGTTTGGGAGACAAGTTCAAGCTCAAGTACCGAGTCAACTCCACTTTGGGAGACAAGTTCAAGCTCAAGTTCCAGTTCAAGTACCGGGTCAACCCCACTTTGGGAGACAAGCTCAAGCTCAATTTCAACCACCGAATCGATTCCAGTTTGGGAGACAAGTTCTTCACTGTTGGCTACAAGTTCAAGTTCTATCGTTATATCGAGCCCATTGACAAGTTCGTCATTGACTTTGCCATTCGAGTCATTCTCTACAACAGGCTCTTCCTCCTCTTTGAGCAGTCAGACGTCTTCAACTTCATGTACTTTTACGTCAACAACATACACGACGTTGCCACCACAATCAATTACAAGCTATATCACTTTATCTTCAAGTTCTGGTGTGAGCTCAACAGGGGTTTCGGAGGTGACATTTTCCACAAGTGATTTCGTTTCTACACCATCGAACCCTTTCGGCTCTCTGTCATCAACTAGTTTCACACAATTTACAGTGAGTTCTTTTCTGAGCTCACAGTTTATTTCTTCAACTTCATCTAAAAACTCCATCACGGTGTCTTCCTTGTTGAGTTCCTCGAGTTTGTCGCTCTCAAACTTGTCACCAACCTCCAGCGCAGAGTGCACTATTACTTCGACCGTGTCCACCACAATTCCTCCCTTAACAACAATCGTGTACATTTCGTCTAGTTCAATTTCCACTTCAGATACATTCACACCTCCTTTTGTCTCTTCTTCAAATTTGATTAGCTCTTTGAGTGGGTCTACTAGTTCATTCCCACCATACTCATTCTCAACATCAGGATTGAGCAGTTCAGAGAGTTCGTCTTTGCCAAGCTCAATCTACCCATCGAGTCCAAGTTCAAGTATTCCAAGCTCTAGTGGGTACTCAAGTGTACCATCAAGCTCATTATACTCTTCTTCGTCATTTGAAATATCAAGTGTACCATCAAGCTCATCATACTCTTCTTCGTCATTTGAGGTATCAAGCACCCCATCAAGCTCATCTTTGTCACACTTTGAGTCATCGAGCAAACCATTGAGCTCTTCATTCTCATCATCTTCAATTGAGTTATCGAGTACATCATTGAGTTTAAGCACATCTTGTACATCCACGTTGACGATCAGTACGACACTTACTCCTTCAACGTCGACGACGTATGTTGAGTCTAGTTCAAGTTACCCTGTCACGTCAAGTTCGTTGAGTGTGTCAAGCACGTTCATTTTACCAAGCTCGACAGTTTCTCCAAGTGGATCGTTGAGCTCTAGTGTATCGTTAAGCTCAAGTGTATCGGAGAGTTCATTCCCACCATACTCATTCTCCACATCAGGATTGAGCAGTTCAGAGAGTTCGTCTTTGCCAAGCTCAATATACCCATCGAGTCCAAGTTCAAGTGTTGCAAGCTCTAGCAGGTACTCTAGTGCCCCATTAAGCTCGTCATACTCTTCTTCGTCATTTGAACTATCAAGTGTACCATCAAGCTCATCATACTCTTCTTCGTCATTTGAGGTATCAAGCACCCCATCAAGCTCATCCTTGTCAAGCTTTGGATTATCAAGCACGCCATTGAATTCAAGCACATCTTGTACATCCACATTGACGGTTAGCACAACACTTACTCCTTCAACTTCGACGACGTATGTTGGATCTAGTTCAAGTTATTCTGTTACATCAAGTTCGTTGAGTGTGTCCAGTTCACTCGTTTTACCAAGCTCGACAGTTTCTCCAAGTGGATCGTTGAGCTCTAGTATATCGAAGAGTTCATTCCCTCCATACTCATTCTCAACATCAGGATTAAGTAGTTCTGATATTTCTTCGTTGCCAAGCTCAATCTATCCATCGGGTCCAAGTTCAAGTGTTCCAAGCTCTAGCGGGTACTCAAGTGTACCATCAAGCTCGTCATACTCTTCTTCATCATTTGAAATATCAAGTGTACCATCAAGCTTGTCATACTCTTCTTCGTCATTTGAAATATCAAGTGTACCATCAAGCTCATCATACTCTTCTTCGTCATTTGAGGTATCAAGCACCCCATCAAGCTCATCTTTGTCAAACTTTGAGTCATCGAGCAAACCATTTAGCTCTTCATTCTCATCATCTTCAATTGAGTTATCGAGTACATCATTGAGTTTAAGCACATCTTGTACATCCACATTGACGGTTAGCACAACACTTACTCCTTCAACTTCGACGACGTATGTTGGATCTAGTTCAAGTTATTCTGTTACGTCGAGTTCGTTGAGTGTGTCCAGTTCACTCGTTTTACCAAGCTCGACAGTTTCTCCAAGTGGATCGTTGAGCTCTAGTATATCGAAGAGTTCATTCCCACCATACTCATTCTCAACATCAGGATTAAGTAGTTCTGATATTTCTTCGCTGTCGAGCTCAATCTACCCATCGAGTTCAAGTTCAAGTGTTCCAAGCTCTAGCGGATACTCAAGTGTACCATCAAGCTTATCATACTCTTCTTCGTCATTTGAAATATCAAGTGTACCATCAAGCTTATCATACTCTTCTTCGTCATTTGAG